>JAJMCY010000457.1:0-12277 GCA_030565755.1 Ascobotryozyma cognata | reverse complement strand
TTTTTTTTTTTTTTTTTAATATTATTTATTTAAATATAATATTTGAATAAATTTTTTTTTTCTGCATTTATCTACTTAATTTATATTTTTATTTTTATTTATTTATATATATAAACGTATATTTTTATTTTTTATTTTTTTTTTTATTTTATTTTATTTTAACGTTTTGTATCACAATGCTTAAATTATCGGGAAATTTTAAAAACCCTTTACTTTTTAAAAATTCGTTATATAAAAATACCGGATTTTTATATTCCTTTTCAAATAGATTTGCATCTACATTATTATTTGTAGAACAATCAAAAGGAAATATTTCTTCGGGACTTGGTAATGCTATATCTGCTGCTTCAAAAATAGATCCAAATAGTAAGGATAATAATAATATTACCGCTATAGTTGCCGGAAGTGGGGCTAAATCTGCAGCAGAGATTATTCGGAAATATCCCGGAATAAAATCAATACTTGTAACTGAAGATTCAAAATATGATAATGGTTTCCCTGAATATTTAGCTCCTTTATTAAAAGCTAATGTTGATAAATATAATTTTACTCATATTTTATCTGCTTCATCTGCATATACAAAAAATATTCTTCCACGTTTAGCTGCTTTACTTGATGTGCAACCACTTTCTGATGTTTTAGATATTTATAATGAAAATACATTTAAACGTCCAATTTATGCTGGAAATATTTTAACAGAATTAGTTTCAAACCAAGATAAACAAGTTTTCACTGTTCGTTCATCTGCTTTCCCAGATATTAAAATTGATTCAAATTCAAATTCAAACTCAAATGTAGAAATTTTAGATGCTCAATCTCCTGATTTAACTTCTGCTCCTGTTGTTGAATTTATATCTGAAGAACTTATTAAATCTGAACGTCCTGATTTATCTTCTGCTTCAAAAGTTGTATCTGGTGGAAGAGCTCTTAAAGATAAAGCAAATTTTGATAAACTTATTTTCCCACTTGCTGATTCTCTTGGTGCTGCAGTTGGTGCTTCAAGGGCTGCTGTAGATGCTGGGTTTTGTGATAATTCTCTTCAAGTTGGTCAAACTGGTAAAGTTGTAGCTCCAGATCTTTATGTTGCAGTTGGAATTTCTGGTGCAATTCAACATCTTGCTGGTATGAAAGATTCAAAATTAATTGTAGCAATAAATAAAGATGATGAATGTCCAATGTTTCAATTAGCGGATTTATCTTTAAAGGGAGATATTTTTACTTTGGTCCCTGAACTTACTGAAAAGCTTAATGCTCTTAAATGATTATTTTTTGTTTGTTTGTTTGTTTGTTTGTTTGTTTCTTTTTCATATAATTTACAACACATTATACATTTACAATTATATTTCGATTTACTAGAATATTTATATATATTTATTAAATAAATTATTTATTATTTACTATTATTATTATTATTGTTGTTATTGTTAATTTGTTATTTACCGATACATTTACAAATCCATCCTATTTTAAATGAGAATCTACAAATATGCATATATAACCTATATCCGATAACCGACAGACTATATAGCCGTTGCCTATTTAAACGTTTTGAAATACACATTAGGGTAAGTAATATTCAAATTTAATTCAGCACCATTTTGTTTCACATACTGCGTCGAGTAGGGCCAAATAATAAAATAGATAATAACCTAAATATATATACAAATAAATAAATAGATAAAGAGATAAGTAAATAAATAAATAACTAAATAAGTAAATAAATAAGTAAATAAATAAATAAATACAATTCAAAAACAAAGTATAAAAAAACTTTAAGCCTTAGGTTTCAACCAAATCTTTGACTTGTTTCTTTTAGTAAGTTAAAAAAAAAAAAAAAAAGTATGTTATAAATTTTGTTTATTTGGTGTATTGTATGTACTAACTAATTATTAGTTGTTAATAGTCGTAATTATTTTACTGTTTTTGGTTTGTATTTGAATCATTCTTTGTATAAGTTATTTCAGTTGCATTTAAACTGCAACTACAGAAGCTTAAATGAACTCATCTTCTGAAAACCTTTCCACAGCTGAATTATACGATTCAAAGACTGAAAGAAATTCAAGTTATGAAGAAAGTGTACCTTTATTCAAAGATGAAAATGACAAAATAAATAGATTAAAATTTTTAGTAGAAAAATCAAAAGTTTATTCAACGATTTTAGCAGATAGATTACAAGATTCGCGTAGTCGCTCAAGATCTCGTTCAGAATCATTGCCATCTTCTCAGGTTTCCTCTGCTCCTACAACACCTGAGTCTAATCATCTTCAAATTAAAAAAAACACAGTTAAAAAACGTGGCAGAAAATCTAAAGCCACATTGAAGGCTGAAAAAGAAGCTCGCCAACTTTCTATTAAAGATTTTTCGAATGCGGTAAAAGAAGAAAAGGATAATAATAATAGTAATAATAGTAATAGTAATAACTCCAGTTTTAACATTAATAACAATAATAGCGAATTTTCAGAATATTATGAAATAAAAAATAGGCAACCATCTTTAATTACTGGCGGTATTTTACGTAAATACCAATTAGAAGGAGTGGAATGGTTGATTTCTCTATTTGAAAATGGACTTAATGGAATACTGGCTGATGAAATGGGTCTCGGAAAAACACTACAAACAATAGGATTTATTGCATATTTAATAGAAAAAAAAGTTAAAGGACCTTTTTTAATAGTTGCCCCTCTTTCTGTTATTAAAAATTGGCAAAATGAGTTCAATCATTTTGCTCCTAAAATTTCTCCAATTCTTTTATATCATGGCTTAAAACATGAAAGATCTAATATTAGAACGAGTGGTAAATTAAAATCTGCTGCAGTTGTAATCACTTCTTATGAAATGATCATATCCGATGCTGCTTTTTTACGTAATATACCTTGGCAATATATAGTAATTGATGAAGGTCATAGACTGAAAAATTTAAATTGTACTTTAATAAAGGAGCTAAAAACTTATGAATCTGCAAACAGATTATTATTAACTGGCACTCCTTTGCAAAATAATTTAGCTGAATTGTGGTCTTTATTAAACTTCCTTCTTCCAGATATTTTTGCAGATCTTAGCCTATTTCAAAGCTGGTTTGAATCTGCATTGGAACATGATGCAAGCTCTGGAAAAGGGGGCCGTCAGGTAAAGTTAATTAATCAAAAAGAAGATTCGGAATTAATACAAAGTCTTCATGCAATACTGAGGCCATTCTTATTACGTCGCGATAAACTAGAAGTCGAAAAATCGCTTCCGTTGAAACATGAAATAATCCTTTTTGCTTCAGTTTCTAAATCTCAATTAGAATTGTATAACGCTATTCTCCATAAAAATATTCGACAATATTTGTTTCACAAAATATTTAATATGAAACTAAAAAAATTAACTCCTGATTTACAACGAGAAATTAAAAAAATTTCTATCCAATCACCATGGGATGAAACTAAAACTGGAGGTTCCCGTAAGAAAAGGAAAATCAGTTATGTTGAAGACTCACTTTCTTCTGATGAAAATGATAATAGTGAAGATGAATTAGAGAATACCCAAAAAAAAACTCTCTCTGTCATACAGAAAATTAAAAATAAATTTATTGGAAACGGTAATAAAATTGACAAACAAGCTAATATAGATAGTCAACAAATCGAACAAGAAGCTAGCAAATTATTCAAACAAACATTACTGGAAGTTAATGCAAAAAGATTACAAAATAGATTTATGCAACTTAGATTGGTTTGTGATAGTCCATTTTTATTTTATTGGCCATGGGAAGAGGATTCTGAAATTGATAATAGTATCGTTACCGAATCTGGTAAAATGCAATTAATTGATCAATTAGTTCCACGTTTGCTTAAACAAGATAAAGAAGAAGAAGCTAAAATGAAGGATAATCATAGCGATAAAAAATTAAATATATCCTCCAGAAAGATTCTTATATTCTCACAGTTTACTACAATGCTAGATATACTAGAAGCATGGGCAACAGACATTCGAGGTTATTCTATTTGTAGAATTGATGGTTCAGTTTCTTACGAAGACAGACAAGAGGCTGTTAATATTTTTAATACTTCGCCTGATCATAAAATATTCTTGCTAGGGACTCGTGCTGGAGGATTAGGCTTGAACCTAACTGCTGCAGATACTGTAATTTTATTCGATTCTGATTGGAATCCACAAATGGATCGTCAAGCAATGGATCGTGCGCATCGGATAGGTCAGAATAAAAATGTTATGGTTTATAGGTTAGCAACTAGAAATACAGTTGAAGAGTTGATAATTGCAAAAGCAGCAACTAAGAGAAACTTGGCTAATATCGTCATCACTAAAGGAAAATTTAGTCATTTTGCAAATTCTAGTGATGAAGATAATGATAATATTGATTATAATGATGATAAGAGAAATAAAATAATTGACGAAGAAAGTTTAAAAAAAGAACCGGATGATATTGAATTATCAGAAGTATATGAGCAAATATATCCAAGTGATGGGGAAGTAAAATATACGGAAAAGGATTGGAAAGCTATTTTGGACCGAGGTGGAAACCACTCTAAGAAGAGGTCAGATAATGATTATGCTACACCATATGAAATCATAGATTAACTTTTTACATAGACAATCAATATATAATAATTAGCTTATTTATAAGCATAATATTATTCTTTAAAAGGAATAATTTTGCGTCTAAGGGTAGAAGAAAATGACTCAAACACATTCCAATCAATTCCACTTATCCATCTAATTTGAACTTCGTACCTTAATAAATCTTGATTTAATTTTTTTATAGATAAATAAATTTCGAATTGAAAAGTTTCAATTTCAATTGAAGAAGAAATTGTATTATTTGATAAATTGTTTTTTTCAAAAAGTTTGTCAGTAGATTCAGTAGTGGTATGCTTAATTTTTCTACGAAATCTTCTAGACCACACATCTCCTAATGGGGATGAGCCTGAACATATAAATACAAGCTTTTGGTTGTCGAAAAAATCTATAATTGAATTTAATTTTATTTCATTTAGATTTAAGCTGTTATTATTTGAATCTGTACTCAACTTAGATAATTCTTCATTAATTTTAGAAATTTCTAAATAATCAAGATTGGAAATAGAATTATAGGCAGATTCATAAGATTGCAATACAATTTTTATTTGTTTTTCTTGTAAATTATTAAAATTTGAAGTGGCAAAGAATATAGAGAAATGATTAACTTTGGGTAGCAATGGACGTAATTTTGAATTAAGATTGTTATTATGTGAGTAAGGACGAGAAATCCAATATGGAGGTTGAAACGAATTAAAAGACCAAGCAATAATCCATCTCTTGGTTAAGGATATTGAAGAACTTTTTTTATTTGGAGATGTTATTTCACCAATTGCATAATTCATAATTCCTTTTGATGTAAGTAAATTGACAGTATTTTCAAGTGTTGCAAAATGACCACATAACGATGAGTACCATTGAATCGAATTATTAGTTTTTTTATTATTCTGTTGATTGGATAAATTTATAGATTGTTCCACCATTTTAAAGATCATTGATTCCTCACCTCCTAGAGTTATTAATTCATGATTATTTGCAATTACAGAAGAATCAGTAAATTTGTTATTTGATGATTTAATGTTTTTTTTATAATTTATTTCCATTTGGTCTTTATAAAATGGAGGATTACACATTGTAGCGCGTATATATAGATAAGAATTTTTTTCAATAAATTCATTAGATGAAGATAAAAACATTAAAGAATCATTTAAATTTTCTTTATCAAAGAATTTATCATTTTCACTAACTAATAAAATTTTTATTCTATGTGACAGGCCATTTTTATTTACATTTTCTTGAGCATATTTAATGCTTTCTTTATCAATATCTGTACCAATAAATGTCCAACTTTTATTTATTTTACAACCAATTAAAGGATAAATTGCGCTAGCTCCTGTTCCAATATCTAATACTGTATATTGTGAACTATTTAAAATATTATGTGGCTCCGAAATTAGATTTAATTCTTTAGGATTTGTATAATCAAGAAGATCTTGTAGCCATAATAGATACATTAATCTGTTTGGGATCTATTATAAGTGAATAACAAACAATTGGTTAGCATAATATTGATATAATATAATAAGTCTATAACTACAATAAAATAAATATGATATTGGTAGCTCACAGTAGGACATAACTTATCATCAGGTAAATCAACTTTTAAATTAAAATCTTCATTTAAAATTGCTGATGATAAAGATCTTGAAGCGCTCGGATCTGAAAAATCTATAGTACATTTAAGATTTTTATTATTTGATTTTTTATCTTCATAATAAATCAAATGTTTTTTAAAATCTGGATTATTTTCAGCTAACTTCGAAAAATCTGGTTGCTTAATGAATTGATTATTTTGTAGATACATATTGTTATCATTATAACAAAGCTATAGCTATATTATGAGTTGCTATGGGATTATAACGGTATTTTGATCTAGATTTTAAAGTTGTGGTTTTTTACACACATGTTTTAGTACTTTTTTTCTAATAATATTATTAGATTGTATGTGTTGCTATGAGATTCTTAAATTTTAATATGTTAGAAAATAAATAGTATGAAGATGGATGACCTTGTTTATAATATTAGTCCTGTAAACTGGGCGTAATGGTTTTATTATGTGTTTTATGTATTTTGTATTTTTTTTTTTGTATTATTATGCTATTACTTGTATATATTATCGTAAACATATAAACTTAAATTATAATATATGTGTGTATTTATTGCTTTTAAACTATTTTTAATACATATACATTTAGACTTATACAGTAGTGTACTGAAACATAATTTTTATATATTATAAATAATAAATAATAAATAAATTTATATATTCATTTATTCATTCACTCATATACTACAGCTATCCTACAATGTATTGAACTAAAACGTTAGCAAATCTAAAAATAACAAGATATTAATATTAATAACCTACCATTGTTCCCCCGTATAAACACATTCTGATAGTGACATGATGTATTTCCATTAACAACCTCATCTGTATCCTGTAAAGCTATGTTCATATATCCATCGACAGATTGTAAAAAGCCTATTGATTAGTAAATATAAATAATACAAAAAATGTAAAAATTAAAAATGAAAAATTTACCATGATATTCTGCACCAGAATTAAGCTTTACAATAACATTTTCGTTTATAATTTCGCTCAAAAAACTAGATGGATTAAATCCTTGACTTTTCTCACTATCCTCTTCTTTATTAATTTCTGTATTTCCTTGTGCCTCGCCTTTAATATTAGATACTACACTAGCCATTATATTATTATATTGTTTTATATTGTTTCTTTCTATTCTTATATTATATAATTTTGTATTATTTCAATATTATATTATTCAAATTTAAGTATTTCTGATTTTTATATATTATCCATCCAACCCTAAAACGCATCTACAGATTTACAGGACTACAAGGACTAAATTTGGAAATCTATGGTCCTAAGCAACTAGGAAAATTAAATTTAATTTTTTGTATAAATTTGTTAACTATATATTCAGTTTTCTGTTAGTAACTATTTAGTACTATTTAGTAGCATGCAACTTTTAAATTTAATTACCTTATTTCATATGGAATTAGAATTCTGATTTACATATTTATAAATTATTATTTTAGTTATAAAATAGCTATTATTAATATTAAGAAAACAATGAAAACTGCTTTTTTATTATTAGTATTTTTTAAGAGTATTTAAAAATTTTATCACATACGATAATGCATTCTAAGCATATAAAAAGTCATTAATGATTGTTGTTAAAGATTTTCATATTTTTATTATCGTTTTGGAAACTAATGTATATGTTAGTAAAATATTTTGAATATATTTACTATTATCTGAATATGGTCTATATAATAATATAAACTGAAATTTTTGTATTTTTTTATTACTTTTTTTATTATTTTTTTTATTTTTTTTATTTTTTTTATTGATTTGAATTAGTTAACTTTTAAATTGTTTATTTTCGAGATCATGCATTTTCTTCTTTGAACATTCTAATTAGAAATTCCCCAACTTCTGGTGCAAGTTCAGTCCCATCTCTTGCAATTCTAACTTCTTTATTATTATTTAATGGATTAAGAATACCTCGTGTTTTATAAAATGAAATTGCTGTACGACTGATCCATTTTACTTTAAATGGAATACCCCATTTTGCTTCATCAGTATTGAAGTTTTTTTCTAGTTTTTTGTTTTCTTTTTTTTCGCTATCACTGTCGCAGTTTTTATTTTTTACATCTTTTTGAACTACTTCCCAAAAAATCATGCCTCGAATAGAATCATCGACCATTTCGCCTTCCGGACAGTTTTCAGTTGCTGGAGTATATTTTATATTTGGAAGAAGCACTGGAGGCATTGAAATATTATTTTCCTCTTCCTGACTCTTAGTTTCAATTACAAATTTTTCATACTCTTTACTTTTTGGAGAAGAATTCGCTATTTCTATTTTTTTACTATTATCACTATTCTCTGGCTTAACTATTGCTGATTCAGCTGCTTTAGCCCATACTAAATTTGCTTCTTTATCTTCCCCAACTCCACACATCATCCGCCCATATCCATAGTACTCTTTTGATTTATTAGCAGAAAATATTAAGTATACATTATCAGAATTTTTATATGCTGAATTCAAAATATTATTATTATGACATTGGGTAGCCCATATTCCTAAACTTGCTGATAAATTAAGTTCTTCGGTTGTTAATGACTTTAGAATGAAATATGAATTTTTTTGATATGCTCGATTAAGACTAACCATATTAACGTTGTTTTTCATTGAAATATCATCTATTCTATCATTACCAATTTTTGATGTAGGCTCATTTGATGTATATGTTATATTTTTATTTGTATCTTTATTTTCATTTTTAATAATATTCTGACAAGAATAATTATAAGATTTACGTTTAAACCGTGCAACTAGTTTGCAGTTATCAATAATATAATTATTAGAATTATATTTTTCTAATGCTTCAATGGCGCCATTGAGAGTGGAGTAATTTACAAATGCGCAATAAGACTTTGAGATAAGATATATTGATTCTATTTCCTTAGAACCAAATAAATCACGTATTTGAATAATTGTTGCACTAGGTGGTAAATTTCCTATCCATAAAGTATTCTGAGTTTTTCTAGGTTTGCGAGGTGGTCCTCTTAATGAGCTAAACGTTATTTCTTTTACTGCTGTATCTTTTTGGTTAAACCCTTTTATTGAACGAGTAGTTTCGTGCACAAGTGAAGCCTGAAATTTAGATGACCCGGTTGTTTTTATAGAATAATAGTTTTGAAACAAAGATGATGGTGATGACATGCTCGATGAAGAAGAATTATTAAAATATTTATCTAATGATGCACTTAAATCAGAAGGTGATCTTGTGTTCGGATTGGAAATTAAGCTCGTTTTTCCATCTTGTTGAAGATTCGTAGGCAATATTATTGACAACTGATTTTCAGATACATATGGTTTAATTTTTATGCTTGCACGAGACTGTCTCTCATTTATCATGTATGCATTTTTTTTGTAACTAAGGTGTTTGTCTTTAAATCTTTTATCTGAGTTTAATTTTTGATGAGTTTGTATCATTTGATAGTCATGATTATGGTGTAGGGAGCTTTTAAAATCCAGTCTTTCCAACTGGCTGATTTTTTGTTGTGTCGGGTGAATGTTTGCTGGATGCAATGGTATCTGCATGTACGGTCTAGTATAATGAAAATCGGATGGGTCTTTTTGTGGCTGAGGTCTTAATATTGTATTAACCCTATTAGAGACTACATATTCTGGAAAATGATTGTAATATAGTTGGGTAGGTGATGAAAGCTGCTGGAATAATTGTTGCTTCGGCATATAATAAGGCGTTTTTGGATAACTAGTTGAATATTGTTGAGATGACGTTAGAAGGGTAAAAACTGGATTATATTCTCTATTATTGGACGCTGGGGTTGGAATTGGAATATTCAAGCTAACCGGACTATTTGTAATTTGAGGGTAAAAAAATGCAGAGTTGTTATTCTGATTTAGATTTTGAATTTGACTTTGAGCTGCTGGATAAAGAAAAGGGGGGTATTGAAAATGGTGATAATCTTGATTTTGATTTTGTACATACTGATATGATGTTGGCTTATAAGTGGAATTTTGTTTTGTGGAAAAATAAGTGGATCCATATTGGTTTTCATTTGGAGTTGATATATTCGATGTTGAATATGTATTATTGTTATAATTAGGTTCAGTGAAAGGGTAATATCCAATTTGGGGAGATAGATTTCTATTATGAAAAGGTGTGAAAGGGGAGTTTAAATTATCTAAGGATTTTTTATTGCCCGGTGATATGAGTTGTGAATTATTGTGGGGAAATGACTGTTTAGGTATATTTTCTTCGTGATTGTTGACCATTTGTAAATATATGGAATAGTTATTAACAGTGTCAATTGCTTCCAATTTATACTTATATGATTGATGAACAAGAGATAATAAAGCCGTAGTTGAATGATTAGGCTGTTTATTATAACTATTAATACTATTATTATTCGAAAAAATTGAGCTTCAACCTAATTCTTATTTAATGTCTTTATTTGGATTCAAAGTTCGAAATGTACAATGTATTTGTCGTTAAGAAAATAATATTATTTTGGAAAATAATAAGATGATAACGATTATAAAATATATCTAATATCTATAAATTATTATTATTATAATGATTTACTGTTGCAGTTGAGTGTATTTTGTTGTTGTTTTTTTTTTGGTTATAATTAAAAAAAAATTACATTCTTTAAATATTTATATTAAATAAAATCATCGAATTAATTAATATAATTGATTATTTAGAATATAATATTAATTTTTTAAAAAAAAATATTAGGAAACAATTAAGTATACAGAAAAGTGGGGAATTGTGGTGAAATTGTACTTTTAAATGGTAGAAAAAATTAAAAAAATAAAAAACAAGCTTCAAAAATGTACAGGAGATGAAATTTACATTGTTTACAGTTCAGAGATAAACAAATACAAGTTTAATCATGTGTGATTAGAAAGGTTAATTTAAATATTATTAGGTTTTTAAAATGAAAGGATTATTTTTAAAGGGTTTTTATCGCATACTTTAAAAATACCAAGACTTTAATTAAAAATATGTATATAGATAATGTAATCAGAAATTGCAAAATTATAGCAGAGCGTTCAATGGTATTTATTAGATTTGTTATTTACTATATTGTTTATTACTATCGTTATTATATATACATGTCTAGAATTACGGTCTACCGCATAAATAGATTTATTTTATAATTAATATATAATTATTAAATAATGTGGGGAGTTATTTTCCCCATATAATATATTATATAGCATATTCATCAATTATAAGATAAATGTGCAAATGAATGAATAACTACATAAATAAGATAATATATGGCATTTACGCTTTGTTAATTCCGTGCTAAATAAAAAGAAAAATTTAATATAAAGCTTATACAGAATAATTACATTTATCTTCTCATTCCAAAAATAGTTAATATTTTTTATGTTTTAATTTTTAGCAAAACGATAATTATAATAATAGATATTAACATACTACGTAAACATTAATTACAATATTAATTACATATACATGATTAAATATTCTACTTTATTAAGAGATGGAACTAATGTAAAGAACTTTTAAATATTACTTTAATTTTAAATTAATTTAAATAATGACGTAGTTATACAAATACATAAGAGCAAAACCCATATCTTGCACATTTTAAACTAACTATTTTTATATTGAACACTATGATCTGATATGAGATAATTACAAATTTTATAAGAAAATAAATAAATAAATAAATAAACAAAAATAAAGGTTTTCTGATGGTCTAGATTCATATAATTTATACATATTTAATTTCAATTGGCCAAGTATCGCAATTATTTATTTATTATTGTTATCACAATTACCGGTACTATCTAATATTTAAAATTTGCTTGAATTGTATGTACTGTAGTAGAAAAATGAATTGGTTTTTCTTTTCTGTTGCAACGAAATAAAAAAAATAAACCTGTATTTGAGTTACTATAACAACCATAATGCAGCTGCGATTTTTCTTATATACGGTAATAATTTATAGGAGACATTTACAATAGAGAAAAAAAAATTAATTAAAATCAAATGAGTTTTTATTATGCAACAACTAAAATTAAAAACAACTAAAAATAAAAAAGAATTAAATAATATATATATTTATTAATACTTTCATTTGTATGTATTTTTTTTTTTTTTTTTT
>JAJMCY010000456.1:0-12184 GCA_030565755.1 Ascobotryozyma cognata | reverse complement strand
TTTTTTTTTTTTTTTTTTTTTTTTTTTTTTTTTTTTTTTTTTTTTTTTTTTTTTTTTTTTTTTTTTTTTTTTTTTTTTTTTTTTTTTTTTTTTTTTTTAATTTTTTTGTTTACTTTTTGTGCTAAATTTTTCATTTAATTTTTTATTTTTTTATTTGTTCTATTTTTTATTTTTTATTTTTTATTTTTTATTTTTTTTAGCTTTTTTAAACCAAATGGATGCAAATTTGTTAGCGATTCCAATCCGTACAACAGGAAGTATCGACATTGGATCAGGATTGAGAAAATGTTTAGAAGAATACTATGAAATGAATACAGGACAGTTTAATGGAGATATACATTATATTAATCAATTGAGAAATAACATTATTCAAATTGAATATAATAGGAAATCTTTGACTAGTTTGACTGATTATTTTATCTATTTATCATCAATAACTTTTTATTTTCCTATTGATATTGATGTTGAATTTATTTGGTATAATTCTTTAGGTTATTCACAGAATTCAAATATGCAAAGAAATATTCAGTTTGAAAGAATTAATGTTTTGTATTCAATTTTGGCTATTTTTTCTCATCTCGCTTGTGATACTGACAAAAGTACTTTAGAGGGTTTAAAGGTTTCTTGTAGTTATTTTCAATTTGCAGCTGGTGGTTTTGATTATATTGAAAATGATATGCTTCCTCATTTACGTTTAAATCCTCCTATTGGTCTAGATGATTCTACTTTAAAGGCTTTAAAGTATCTTATGCTTGCACAGGCTCAGGAGTGTTATTGGCGACGAGCCATGTCAGGTAACTATGCTGATTTTTTGTTTTATTTATTATTTGTTATTTAGAATTTATTTGTTATTTAGTATTTATTTGTTATTTAGTATTTATTATTATTTATTATTTATTTATTATTATTTATTATTTATTTATTATTTATTTATTATTTATTTATTATTCATTTATTATTTATTTATTATTTATTTATTATTTATTTATTATTTATTTATTATTTTTATTTATTTATTATTTATTATTTATTTATTATTTATTTATTATTTATTTATTATTTATTTATTATTTATTTATTTATTTATTATTTATTTATTTATTTATTTATTATTTACTATTTATTATTATTTATTATTTATTATTATTGTTTATTTATTTATTTATTTATTTATTATTTATTCATTTATTTATTATTTATTTATTTATTTATTTATTATTTATTTGTTTATTTATTTATTTATTATTTACTATTTATTTATTTATTTATTTATTTATTTATTTATTTATTTATTTATTTATTTATTTATTTATTTATTTATTTATTTATTTATTTATTTATTTATTTATTTATTATTTATGTATTTAATATTTAATATTTATTATTTATCATTTATTATTTATCATTTATCATTTATCATTTATTATTTATCATTTATCATTTATCATTTATCATTTATCATTTATCATTTATTATTTATCATTTATCATTTATCATTTATCATTTATTTATTATTTAAAGTTTCATCCACATCTAACACTCTCAGAAAACCTCAAAGACTCTCTAGTATCAAAACTTTCAACTGGTGTTGCATGTTTTTATGAACAATGCTTACACTTCATTATGAAGAGTCCAATATTCAGATCTGTATGTACTAATAAAATATGCTGGATTATGTCATATAAATTTACTAATTAATCTTTTCTTTCTTTTCTTTTTTTTTTTATTTTTTTTCTACAAAAGGATTGGGTTCATTTTGTCACCCTAAAAAAATATCATTTCGAGGCTGCTGCACAATTCCGCATAGCAGTAGACTGCCTATCTAAAAAAAAGTATGGCTTACAAGTAGCACATTTGAAAGCCGCTATTGAAATAATTAACAGTGCAAAATCTCATGCTAAATACGTTCCAAAGAAAGTAGAGGAAGATTTTAAAGGATTATGTGATCGCTTGTATTCAGATTTTGCAAAAGCTGAAAAAGACAATGACTTACTATATTTAGGTAACTTCTTTTTAATTTAAGTTCATATATTACGATTTTGTATTTCTAACGCTTTCATTTTATTTTATTGTATTTTGTTTTATATTTATTTAGATCCGGTACCGTCTGTGTGTAACCTTCCAATTATTAAACCCACTCAAACAGTTAGTTTGCAATACTATCCTCGAATCTTTCAAAATGGAGGAAATGACACTGTCGCTATAGTTGATCCTGATGTTAAATTATTCCATAATGTCATTCCATATACTTTACGTCAAGTTGCTGCTATTTTTAAAGAACGAGCACTCGAAATGGCCAAAAAAGATGTTTACGAAGAAATAGATAAATTAAATGATTCAATGAGATCGTAAGTTTTTTACATTTTATATTATTATTATATAGGACTTTATTACTAACTTGGTTTTTTTAAAAAAACTAGAGTTCTTGTAAAATTAGATCTTCCTGGCTCTCTACAAGCTGTAGATAAACCTATTGAGCTTCCTCAATCAATTATTGAACACTCTTCATATATAAGAGAGAATGGGGGTTCACATACACTTTTCCAAGCTTCACAAGATAATTTGAATTCATCTTCTTACTGCTTTGATTTACTAAACCAAGTAAGTTAAAAATTGAATTTCCAATATTGATACATATATATATATTAAACCACTTATTAACTTTTTTTTAGGCATATGCAAATTTAAATGCAATAAAAAATTATACTAATGTCGATCGAATCTTTTCATCAAACTCTAACCTATACTTAGCATTTAAAAATATACTTGATGAATATCGAAAAAATTACGAAACTTTAACAATTGCAAAATCAAGTGATGAAGTGGTTAAAACGAAATTAATTAATAATACACCTTTTTTCGATTTATTAAGTCAACCGGTTAGTGAAATAGAATCACAAATACCTAAAAGTACACCTACACATTTAAATTTCCAACTGAAAGATTCAATCAAAACTGTAAACGAATATTTAGAACAGTGTGCAATTCTTGAAATGAAACGAAAAAAGCATATGGACATGCTAGAACGTAAAATAGAGAACGATGATATTAGTAAGTCACATGCGTTAATATGTATTTTATCTTCTTTACTAACTAGTATTTAAATATTTTCTCATTTATTTTTTTGTTTTGATTTCTCTATTTAGCCGATGATTTAAAGGCCGAATACACAAAACTACCATTGAGTAGCTTAAGTGACTTGGAAAATTATAATTTTGAAGAAGTTATTAATAAAAGATTAAAGGTTTATGATGAAGATAAAGACTTTGTCGAAAATGAAAGGGTTACACAAAATAATTTATTGCATAAGCTTGAAGTATGTATTTTGTGATTTATATTTTTTTTGAAATAAAAGATATATATATTGAGAAATATTAATGTGAATACTAATTAACAATTACTAACTTCTTTTTTCTTTTTTTATCTCACATTAGACTGCTAATATCCAGTTTCAAGCAAGTAGAATTACTGACGATTCTGTATCTCGTCGAACGCAGGCTTTACAACAGCTTGAGCAATCATATAATCAATATATATTACTTATTTCAAATTTAAATTCCGGGAGGAAATTTTATGATCGTTGTATGCGAGATTTTATCATTTTTAAGGAAAAGTGCCAAGAATTGGCATACAATGTTAAAAACGAGGATATAGAGTGAGTTTTTTTTTTTATACAATTTGTTAAAATATTTATATTAATATATTATTAACTTTTTTTCTTAAGATTGCGAGAAAGTTACAAAAAGGATAATGAATCTCAAAATACAAATCAAAACCCTTCATATGCATCCCCTCTTTGGGATCAAAGCAAGGGAATTCAATTTGGACCGAGATAGATAAAAGAAGAGGAGGAAATTTGTTAAACTAAATACTAAATTTTTAATATGTACAAAAATATAATTATAAAGTATAACTATGAGTAAAAGAAATAAAACCAAACAGTAAAAAACAGTAATAGAAAGTAATAAAAAAGTAATAAAAAAGTAATAAAAAAGTAATAAAAAAGTAATAAAAAAAAAGCAAAAAAACTAAGCATCACAAACAGCCTCTTCATTAGAGTTTAATAATTTTATTATAGATTGAGTTGTTGAGAAGAGTAAAACTGTGACCCCAAAACAAGCACATACGTAAGCTGGTATTTTTTGGCGTTTTGATTTTTTTGACAATTTGATATAACATAAAGGAGGTAATATATAGGACATGGAACAAGCAGAAGTTGCGCCAATTAATTCTAGAATTATACCTAAATCACAAGACATTAAGGAAATAAGCATTGCAGTAATTAAAGTAAAAGATGTAACGGTTACATGTCTAATTGTAGAATATTCAGGAGAATCGAAAAAGTAATTTATAAATACTTCTCTACAAACAAATAATTCTAGTGGAAGAGTAGTTAACATATTTAAACCAAAACAAAGTCTGGCAATATCTACAAGAAGATTATCCATAGGGAAATTATTTAGTATATTTCCTTGAGTTTTAGATTTGAAGCTTAAAAAGCCACCTAAAGCGATTGCAATACAAGCAATCATAGAAATTCCAGTACTTAAATGTGTAACGAAAGAGAAACGATCTAAAGTTGGTTTTTTTAAAGAATCATAAATAAATAAAGTATTATGATGACATACGAAAGCAAAAGATATAACACTAATACCTTGTAGTATGTTATAATTTACAGTCCATAAACTTAAAGACATTATGCCTTTTAGATCAGAATTTTGTAAAGGAGCTTCAATAATTACAGTGAATATTATGAAAATCATTCCTATTAAAGCAATAATACTTGAATGAGATAATTTTGATATATCTCTAATAAGACAAAGAGGTAGGCCAATAAAGACTACTAGAATAACAATTAAAGGTCTACGATATGTTAATAGGCTTATAAAGGGTATTGATCTAGAATTTGGAAAAAGTGACAATAATACTTTGGGAAAAGTATCACCTATGATTACACAAAAGGCAGTTGATCCACCGAAAGCAAAGACCCATTGAATTAGGGCAGTGAATATTAAACCTGATTTACCAAAGCAAGTTGAAACAGTGCCTTGATAAGTTTTTGAACCGCTTAATTTTGAGTTTATAACAATTAGCCTTAGAGTCCAATCTGTTATTATTGTTAAGAATACTAATAATATCAATCCTGCTATTAATCCTGTTTGTCTCATTGCGTATGGTTGTCCTATAATTCCTGCTCCCATGATGCTATTGGCCATATTGAAAAAGGCCATTTTGATAGTGCTTTTTGCGGATATTTCTTCATGTTCACGATTATGATCTGTGTTGTTGTTGTTGTTGTTGTTATTATTAGCTGAGACAAGTAATCTGAATTCAGATAAATTTGGTAACGGATGATCATCTGGCATTAGTTGCATGTTCTCAGGATTAAGACCGTCTTCGTTTTGGTCGTTTTGGTCGTTTTGGTCGTGACTTTGGTCGTAACTTTGGTCGTAACTTTGGACATACCTTTGGTCATACCTTTGGTCATGCCTTTGGTCGTTGCCAGCTCCTAAAGAATTCTCCAAATACCCATTTTTTGCACTCGTATTAAAATCATAGTCTGTGGGATTTATTTCATGTGTGTCTTGTGTTGTTTCTAAATTTACAATTTCGTTCAAGCTCAGAAGGTTTTCATTCGAGTTGTTTGTCTTTAGATCCATAGTGCTCAACTTACTATACAAACTTACTATACAAACTTACTATACAAACTTACTATACAGTACTTACATACAGTACATACAATACTATAAAATACTTACTATACAACTCTATATATACAATATAATATAATACTATCTATTACGGTCTACTATACAATGTCGTGGAATCATTGTCCGATACCAAATCGATAAGTTAAAAATTCATAAAATATAATTAATAGGGTTGCGTTTAAAGGGTTTCTACTTTAGGGGTTGGAATTAATAATTAATAATTAATAATTAATAATTAACGAAAAATAATAAATAATAATATAAAAAAAGTGTGATTGGGACTCAGGGTTTTAAATATAAACTGTACCGGTATTTTTTTATATACGATAAAAAGCTAAAAAATAAAATTAAATAAAATTAAATTAAATTAAATTAAATTAAATTGATCACCATAGCAACCTCGCAACGCCAAACAATCATTTGTTAGCAAAACGTAAAAAAAGTAAAAGAAAAGCATCTTTTTATCGACAAAGGACATAAAAAGAAAGCACCCTGAGGAAGGGTTTTTTGTTTTATTTTATTTTTTTAAGGATTTAAACGCGAAGGTATTCAGATGGTTTATGTGATTGCATGAAACGGCTTTGTATAATTTTTTATTATTTTTTTTTTCTATTTTTACTTTTTTTTTACTTTTTTTTTACTTTTTTTTTACTTTTTTTTTACTTTTTTTTTACTTTTATTTTTTAATTTTTTTTCTATTTTTTACTATTTTTTTACTAACACTCTACTCTATCTTATAGGGAAAGTTTGAAATTTTAAAATTAACTTTCAATTAGTCCTAGTGGAAATTTTTACTTTTGATATAAGTTGGTATAGTAATAAATTGGGTTATTACTTGCATTTAGAGTGGCGTTTAATTTGGCATTTAGAGTGGCATTTAAGTTTTACTAAATTGGTAACTGATTGCTTTACATTTGCAGGAATTTTAACATACAGCATAGAAAAAAATAAAAAATAAAAAATAAAAAATAAAAATAAAAAATAAAAATAAAAATAAAAAATAAAAATAAAAATAAAAATAAAAATAAAAATAAAAAATAAAAATAAAAATAAAAATAAAAATAAAAAATAAAAATAAAAAATAAAAAATAAAAATAAAAATAAAAAATAAAAATAAAAAATAAAAATAAAAAATACTCTCATTTGCCACTGGAATTTTTAATTAAAACACACTTGTTTACACTTTGGTTACACTTTACTTTACTTCAAGAATGCAAAAATCAAACTCTGACAATGATACAAAAAAAAACAAAGAGACGCCAATCAGCTCAGAATCTCTGCTTTATTTAGTCAAAGATGCAATATCGCGAGGGGCGCTACACAGAGGTACTATGAAACTCATGGGGTTGCGCATAGTGGAGTTACCTAATGAATTGATTTCTTTACTGGCGGGTGAAATTATCAGGTATGAGACTGTTTTTGTTTATTTAATACAAATTGAATTTGTTCAATTGTATTATTTAAATACGAATTGAATTTATTCGATTTGCATTTGTTATTTATTTAAATACAAATTGAATTTATTCAATTTGTATTTGTTGTTTATTTAAATACAAATTGAATTTATTCAATTTGTATTTGTTGTTTATTATTTATTATTTATTTTTATTATTTATTTTTATTATTTATTTTTATTATTTATTTTTATTATTTATTTGTTTATTTAAATACGAATTGAATTTATTCAATTTGTATTTGTTGTTTATTATTTATTATTTATTTTTATTATTTATTTTTATTATTTATTTTTATTATTTATTTGTTTATTTAAATACAAATTGAATTTATTCAATTTGTATTTGTTGTTTATTATTTATTATTTATTTTTATTATTTATTTTTATTATTTATTTTTATTATTTATTTTTATTATTTATTTGTTTATTTAAATACAAATTGAATTTATTCAATTTGTATTTGTTGTTTATTATTTATTATTTATTTTTATTATTTATTTTTATTATTTATTTTTATTATTTATTTTTATTATTTATTTTTATTATTTATTATTTATTATTTATTTTTATTATTTATTTATTTATCATTTATTATTATTATTATTATTATTATTTACGCTTATTTAAATACAAATTGAATATATTCAATTTGTATTTATTTTATTTATTTTATTTATTTGATTTTTTTTATTTATTATTTATTATTATTAGTATTTATTTATTATTTATTTATTATTATTATTCTTATTATTTACGTTTATTTATTTATTTATTTTATTTATTATTTATTATTATTATTTATTATTATTATTTATTATTATTATTTATTATTATTATTTATTATTATTATTTATTATTATTATTTATTATTTATTATTATTTATTTATTATTATTTATTATTTATTATTATTATTATTATTTATTTATTATTATTATTATTATTTATTTATTATTACTATTATTTATTTATTATTTATTTATTTATCATTTATTATTATTATTATTATTATTTACGCTTATTTAAATTCAATTTGTATTTATTTATTTATTTTATTTATTTTATTTTTTTTATTTATTATTTATCATTTATTTATTATTTATTTATTATATATTTATTATTTATTTATTATTTATTTATTTATCATTTATTACTATTATTATTCACGTTTATTTAAATACAAATTGAATAAATTCAATCTATATTATTAGTACCACTAATAACACAATTCTCTTGCCATACTAACTCGCAGATTATCGCTACAAGGAAACTACCTACAATCCCTACCCTCAAATTTTGCAGACCTGCGTTTGCTTTCTCGACTTGATCTCAGGGCTAACCAGTTTCATGAATTCCCCATAGTATTAACTAGCTTAAACTCCATCGAAATCTTAGATCTATCCTTTAACATGATTAAACATCTTCCTAAAGACCTTGGTAATTTACGTAAACTTAAAGTTCTTTCCCTGTCTGCAAACCAAATTGAAGTTTTATCCTCTAACTTTAGTGAGATGAAAGATTTAGAATTTTTAGAAATTGATAAAAACCCTTTACGTTTCCCTCCAAAAGAAATTGCTGTATTTGATGAGCAAGAGTGTGGTATGCCAGAATGGCTCGACAATTTAAGAGAATACTTGAGAACAACCCCACCTCCAAACTCTTATACTAAACTATTAGATTCTGGAACGCAATTTCAATCCCATTTGAAAAGAAATGCCTCGGCTCGAATATTTCGTAGACCAAATTTAGAAATAAAAGATCATCCTTTACCGCGTATCAGTATTTCAGATAAAGATCATCATATTAGTAGCACTAGTAGTAGTACAACTAGTTTAAGTAGTAACATGACAAAAGAATTACCTCCTTTACCAAATGCTGCAGATTCTATTAAAAGTGAACCGGTTGAGCGATCACGAAGTAATAGTGAAGGATTAATATCAAATAAGTCTTTTAAACGTATGGGCGTATTACTTCCAAATAGCCAAGATTTAGAAACAGTGACTGAGGTACCAGCACAGCGCCATTCTAGAGGTCTTTCTCATGATAGTATTATGGATTCAAAATTCATGAGTGAGAGTACTAATCCGCATGTTGTAAATAAAGGTTCCTTAAAAGCAGAGAAAGAGCCTGGTGCTTATTTTCGTCGTTTATCTGCTTTAAAAGAACCTGATCAAGAGCCAATATTATCTTCCGCTGAAATATCAGTTCTTATTATTGAAACAGCAAGAGGAATCCTATTTTCCTTGTCACAAGCACATCCGGCTATTAGACAATATATTACTTTTTGTAATGAAAGAAAGCTTACCGGGTCACTAGTTGGGGTTTTATACAATGTGAAAATTCATATTGATTCTTTAATTCAAGTGTTGGAGAAATATGAAGCTAGTGGGAATGATATATACATTACTGGTGTATTAAATGCATGTTCGGTTTGTGTAAAAGCCTTTAAACATGTTATTTATTTACTTAGACATAATATTAGTCATTTTGTTTTAAATGCAGATATTAGATACACTAGAGCCTTATTAATGCTTGCATATGGTTCATTTTATGAAATGTATAATGCATGGCAAACTTTTATACCAGCTTTATCTGGTGCTTCTGGTATTTTAAATAAAGCTAAATTAATACGAGGGAATCATTCTGGTGCTTCATTGAATGAATCTACTTCACAAACATCTACAAAGGGTGGACAAATGAATGGTAATGGGGCATCAGGTGGGAATCCTTATTTTTTAGATGCTAAAGGTACTCCAGAAGGGTACCCTTTATCTTCAAATGCTAATTCTATATTAAATTTGGTAGCTTTACCTGGAAATGGGGGAGATCTTGCATCTAATGATGAACAATTATTTCAAAAGATTGATGTTGCAACTGGTGCAGCACAGAATGTTCTTAATTTATTGACAGATTCAGTTTCTAAATATGCACTCGCTTCTGCTCAAAATGTGCCGCCAGATGCTGCTGAGGCTTTAGCATCAAATGCTACTAATAAAGTACGGGAATTAACTATAACATGTGTAGGTGGATTAGGTATTACTCGACGACTTCGAAATCAATTAGATACTATAAGAGATGCAGACTCAGTTGATCGTAGAAGGTTTTGGGAAGATACAAATATTTTTTTAAAAGCAGTTATTTCTATTTTAGGGTCTACTAAAGCAGCTATGAATGATTTACCATTATTAAAGGATGTTCGGCCTAGTATTTCTGTTTTAACTCGTGTTGCAAAGGAAATTCCTATTATATTAGAAGTTTCTTCTTTTAAGTTTATGTCAGAGATGGCTAATTCTGCTGCTTCTTTATCTGCACAACAGCAGCAATTACTGCAGCAACAACAGCAACAACAATTACCACAATTACATGCGCATCAATTACAAGCAATGCATTCAATGCCAACTTTATTGTCACCTTCATATCCAACTACACCTTTAGCAGCAGCATTAGGACCTGCTGCACAGGCAGTACTTGCATCACCTTCTAATATTAATGGAAATCAAGGTAATGGAAATTTACTTTACAATCGACAAATTTTTGGATTTGGATCACCTTCTACAGAAATACAAAGTCTTAATTTTCCAGGGTCATATACATCTAGTCCTAGGCAATGATGAATGATGGATAACTGGGTTGAGTATAGTGACATTATGGTTAGGTTGAATATGATGATTAACGAATGATGAATGGTGGAGAGTGGGGTGATGAAAGCAAAAGCAAAGTTAAAAATTAAAAGATCAAAAAGTAATAATAATAATAATAATAATAAAAATAAAAATGAAAATAAAAATGAAAATAAAAATGAAAATAAAAATGAAAATAAAAATGAAAATAAAAATAAAAAAATTAAAGGTAGTTTAATCAAAAATGAAAAGGATGAAAGGGGTGATAAGGAATGGAATTGAATAAAAAGTTAAAGTAAAGGAGAAGAGGGAGTAAATACGAATAATACAAAAGAAAAAAAAGAATTATAAAAGATCGATATGAATAAAAATAAAATAAAATAAAATAAAATAAAATAAAATAAAAAAATACAATAAAAAAATAAAAAAAAAAAAAAAAAATCAATAAAAATAATAATAATAATAATAAAAATAAAAATAAAAATAAAAATAATAAAATAAATTGGCATTGTATTGCATTTTACATTGTTTTGCATTTAGAAACCAAAACCGGTTATGGTTGGTTTATGACTCTCATTACTGTTTTGTTTTGTTTACGAATCTATGGAATTTTATTTACTTATACTTTGTTATTTACTTTGTTATTTACTTTGTTATTTACTTTGTTAGTTATACTTTATACTGGCAAGTAGTGTTTGATATATATATACGATTTTAGTAAATAATATTAAGTGATGATATATAAATAGCATAAATTGGAAAGCATGATAATCTGTAATACTGTGTGGATTAGAATGAAATCAAAATACATATTTTAGAGTTTATTTTTGAATGGTTTCAGGGTTCCCATGGTATTCCTTGTTTTAGGTTAATTTTAGTTGATTTTTAGTTGATTTTTAGTTGATTTTTCGGAATCCTGCATGGTTACTCAAACAAAGAACATGTTTGTATGTGTATACAATAAAATAAAATAACAATTATATTATATTATATTATCATATTATTATTATTTATTATTATATATTTTTAGGTTTCCATAGGATTCTTTTTATTCTTTTTTTTTGTTTTTCCAGTCAATTATTATTTATTATTTATTATTTATTTTTTATTATTTTATTATTTTATTATTTTATTTATTATATATATTATATTATTATAGTATTACATTATTATAGTATCATATTATTATAATTTTATATTATATTATATATATTATACTGTATTGTATTATTATTATTATTATTTTTTAGTTATTAATTATTATTTAATATTATTTATATTTATTTATTATTATTTAATATTATTTATATTTATTTATTATTTATTTATTTTTATATATTATATTATATTATATTATTTTATTTTATTTTATTTATTATTTATTTATTTTTATATATT
>JAJMCY010000455.1:0-12332 GCA_030565755.1 Ascobotryozyma cognata | reverse complement strand
TAATATAATAATATAATAATAATAATACAAATTGAATAAAATCAATTTGTATTTAAATACGCGTAAATAAACATTAAATAATAATAAATAATAAATCAATGATCATTAACTGGACCTTAGTATGTGATTCACACACACATCAATAGTACATCACATAAATCTATGAAAAATACACATATAATTATTTTATATCTATAATCTTTTACAGACTATACATTAACTGGATTTATAATTTTATTGTAATTATTATTTATTATTTATTATTTATTATTTATTATTATGTATTATTGTCTATTATTACTATACTATACTTTTATATACATTGTTATATATATTGTTATTATTCTATGTTCTATAGTATACAGTATTATAATACTAATATATTGACCATATATTTATTTATTTATTTATTTATTTATTTATTTATTTATTTATTTATTTATTTATTTATTTATTTATTTATTTATTTATTTGTATATAATAATAGTATATAATTAGACACTAGTTGTCTAGACAACGTACAAACACTAATAATATTGTATACATTTGTGTATAAATGTATACAATATAAACATTTAAATCACATTTAAGCCACATTCATCACCATATTTATGACCGCTTTGAACCTTAAATGTAAATAATTACGACTACAAAATGTAGAATATAAAACAACATAATAAGTGTAGAATAATAAACAACATAATAAGTATATAATCATAATAAAGTATAAATATATTTTTATTTGTATAGTATAGTAAGAATAGTAAGAATAATAAGAATAATAGAAATAATAATAATAACAACAAGTAATAACAATAAACAAATAAATAAAGTAATCATTCATAAACATTACATAAGTTATTAAAATTACTATATAGTTTATATAGTATGTATTAAGAGGGTAGAGGTGTATGTTATATAGTATATTATATATAACATATAATATATAACATATAACATATAATATATAATATAACAATTAACAATTAACATATAACACAAAACAGGCTCACGTAAAATGAACAACCAATGGAACTACTATGACAACGATTAAAATTATAATACCACCAATAAGACACATTCTCATCTTCATATCCTTCCACCACATTGCTTTACGTACTCTATTTGCTCCTCTTCTAAATCCTTGTGCTGATACCGCTAAGTTATCAGTTTTATCTTGTAATGTATCCAGTCGTTCACCACGTTCAGCAACTTTATTTATATTGTCTCTCATTATTCCCACGGTATCATCGATTTGCTGTTGTTAGTATATCACATTATAACTATATAAATATATAAAATAAACATATAAAATAAACATATAAAATAAACATATAAAATAAACATATAAAATAAACATATAAAATAAACATATAAAATAAACATATAAAATAAACATATAAAATAAAACATATTTTTTCTACCCACCGCTTGAATAGCCGCCGTCTTGCTCGAAGCCATTCCGGCCCCTTGACTCGATCCAGCAGGAATATACGGGTCATAAGGTTGAGACGATTCGGCCATTTGATATGATTGTTTATTTGGTTTATTTATTATTTATTATTTATTATTTATTATTTATTATATATATATGTATTATATATTTTTGATTATTTTTATTTTTATTTTTATTTTTATTTTTATTTTTATTTTTATTTTTATTTTTATTTATTTTTATTTATTTTTACTTATTTTTACTTATTTTTACTTATTTTTACTTATTTTTACTTATTTTTATCTCTTTGTAACTATTACTCCTTCTATATCTATTCTATTCTCCTCCAGGTAAATTTCTCAATCTAATTAATTAGCCCTCATTATAAAACAATTTCTAGTTTTGTTTGTTTTGTTTTTATTTTTGTTTTTGTTTTTGTTTTTGTTTTTCGCCTGTGGCAATTCGTTGCAACGATGAATTGCTACGCAACTCGCGTTGTTATGGAATATATTATATATATTTAAATTACTTAACTATACACACAATTCACAGTTATGCATTAGATAATAAATGCAACTTTATTACATAATAAGAACATAAAAATAAAAATAAAATAAAATAAAAATAAAATAAACATACAAGTATATATCATTAACTCATTTAATCTATCAATATTAATTTCTATAACTATATTATACATTAACAATGCATTATAATATATTAAATTTCATTATTAATATCACTAAAACATAGTCCCAAATGTAGCACCTCCAGGCGAACCTGTAGTTCCACTAATAGTTGATAATCCAGTATTCAACTCTGGAAGCATATCTAAATTTTCACTTTCAGTATAATTTCTATTATTTCCTGTAGGAAAGTTAGAATTTATATCAGAATTACTATCATTTGCAAAAGCATTTGATAGTTTAGGAATTGGAGCTGCTCCCTTAGAATGTTTAAAAGTGAATCCCACAAACGCTGCTCTCTTAAGTGGTTCTATACGATCAGCAATTCTTTCAATTTGAGCCTGTTTATCATAAACTTCTTTATATTTAGCCATATCTTCTTGATTTGAAAAATCATCAAAATATCCAGCATCTGTATCTGAATCTAATTGAGGTACAAAAGGAGGTATTGAATTACGTATAGTGTTGAAATCAACTTCTGAAAAGTAATCAAATTGTGAAACTTCTAATAAAGAATGTGGTCTTTCTGAAGGAACATTAATTAAATGACGTATTAATTCCCATGTTCTATCTGAGAAAACTCTCCTTCCTTCTTCGAATCTTGGACATCTTAAAACTGATCTCCAATGTCTTAAATTTGAATAAGTTTCATCCATTGTTGCTCCAGAAAAAGGTGGGAATCCAGCTAAAGTTTCAAATAACATACAACCTAGTGACCAATAATCAATTGTAAAATCATATTTTTTACCTTCTAAAACCTCTAAAGCCATATAATCAGGTGAACCAACAATGGAACTTGCATAATTAACCTCTTTATCCCTAAAAGAACGATACATATTTTGTCTTTCAGATACTGAATGATATTTAGATTCATCAAAGTTTCCTTTTACAGAATCTAATTTATTTTGCATAGAAATAATTTTTTCCTTATTTAGTGCACCTGAGGATAAACCGAAATCTGTTAATTTAATATGACCAGAACTATCAATTAAAAAATTTTCAGGTTTTAAATCTCTATGAATATATCCTAATTTATGAAGACTATCAATTGCACAAAACATTTCAGAAATATAAAATCTTGCATGTTTTGGATTTAAAATACCAGTATTATTTAAAAGGGTCCTATAATCACCACCAGGTACATATTCCATAGCCAGATAAATCTTTTCATTATCCTGAAAGGCATATAACAATTTAACTAACCAATCAGAATCAACTTGAGTTAAAATATCACGTTCAGTTAAAACGTGTCTAATTTCATCTAATTTAAACAAAAGTTTCTTGTTCATAACTTTTAAAGCACAAATTTCATGACTATCAATCTTTCTTGCTAAATAAACCTGACCATATCCACCTTGACCAACTTGAGTTAAAACCTGGAAATCACCAAATCTTAACTTTGTTCTACGTTTCCTAAGATAAGCACGTTCTCTTCCTATATAAGATCTCCATTGAATTTGTCTCTCTACTGGTGAAGATAAATTTTCTAAATTTTTTTTAGCAATTAATGTTCGTTGTTGTCGATTGTGAATATAACTAAGCAAATCAAAATAATAATCTAAAAAATAAAGTTGTGCAACGTTTACCATTCTTTTAACTTTTGCATTGTTTATTTGTTTATTTCCTACTTCTCCTCGTATTTGTTGTTGGTTTCCATAGTTATTAGTGTTAGTGTTAGTGTTAGTGTTAGTATTAATATTATTATTATTATTTTTGTTATTATTAGGATAAAATTGGGTGGCAACAGAATTTTGATTTTCCTTGTTTTCCTTATTACTATTATTATTATTATTATTATTATTATTATTATTATTATTATTATTATTATTTGGAGAAGATTGAATATTATGAGAAAGATAATTTAAATCACCATGGTTACCAGATATCACATCATATTGTAAATTCATTGGAGTTTGCATAGCAATAGAAAGTTCGTCTTCTTCTAGAACTTTCTTTTTAAAAATAGAATTTTCTTGTTGTGGCGGTTGATGCGGTTGCGGCGGTTGTTGTTGCTGTTCTTGTTCTTGTTGTTGTTGTTGTTGCTGTTGCTGAATTTTTTTATTGTTCTTCTCAGGTGAATTACGCGAAAGTTTCAGGGCATTAAAAGTTGATGAAATGTTTTCCACTGAAAACCGTGAAGCATTTTCCTTTGGAGGCGAATTTTCAATATTATTATTTGGAATAGTTGGGATATTCATATTTGTATTTTTTCCCATCTGTAGTTAGTAAAATAAAATAAAATAGAATAAAATAAAAAAAATAATAATTATTAAATAATAAATAATAAATAATAAATAATAAATAGTAAAAGTAATTAAATAATTAAAAAAGTTTATAAATGATAAAAAGAAATTAAAAGGAGATTAAATAAAAATAAACTAAAATAAATTAGAGAGTAAACAAAGTAAATAATAAATAAATAAATAAACAAACTAGGAAATAATCGCCCAATGTGGAACACAAATAAACAAACAATGTACACCAATAGGATGGAAATAAAACACGCTAGCCCAATTAGGAAATACACACCTTGAGTGGGAAAGATGGAAAATATACTAGAATGATATAGTTTAATATATAATATGATATAGAATATAATATATAATATATATATAATAGAGAATATAGTATAGAATAATATATATAAGAATTTACAATAAAAATATACACAATTCCTATCATGTAAACAATATATTCTTCTGTAAACAAAGAAATAAAGTAAACAATATCGCTATGGAAACCGTGCATCCAACGAATAGTAACGCGGTTTCATAATCACATATGTGTTGATGTGGAAACGCGGTAATTAGAAAGGAAAAAATTGCATGCTACATACTGATACTGGGTTTACGATGTAATAATGTTCATAATACTAAACAAAGACTGGTCCCAATCGGGACCAGCTTTTGCCTAATTAGGTATAATAATTACCCATTTCAATCATTCATTGTTCACACGTCAAAATCAAATCATCCAATGTTTACATGTCAAAATCAAATCTTCCCGCCCCCATCACATAATGCATTCAAAACAAACTGCAAGACTATAAAAAGGCCAATTCCCCCCAATTTTTTCTAATCTTTTAAAATATATTTTTATTCTTACCAATTGTTATTTATTTTTTTTATTTTTATTTTTATTTTTATTTTTTATTTTTATTTTCTATTTATTATTTATTATTTATTATTTATTATACGTTGCCATAGTATTAATGTTTTATTCACAAGAAATACTGTCTAGAAAATCGGGAGGTTTCGCCACTATTTGGTATGTTATTTTGTATTAGTGTTTGTTTTATTAGTAATGATAAAAATAATTTATTTATTTATTTATTTATTTATTTATTTATTTATTTATTTATTTATTTATTTATTTATTTATTTATTTATTTATTTATTTATTTATTTATTTATTTATTTATTTATTTATTTATTTATTACTTTAAGGAAAAGATAGCATTTATTTATTTTACCACATTATATTATTCTCGATTATTCACCCTAACAATAAACAGGCTTTTAGCTACCGTAGGATCTAAATCGTCGCTAAAAAAAATTCAAAAAAAGGTACCTATATATAACTTAAAATAACCAACTATTCCCTAACGCATAAATACATATCTCTAGGAAATTATGTCTGTACAAATTCCCGATACATGTCAATTAATTGCTGATCCACCAGAACCATTAGCTTTAAGATTGAGCTCGAATTTATTGTTTGGAATATCCCAAGTTTACAACCAACAATATTCTTTCTTTTATTCAGAAGTAGTCTCGGTTAATGTTAAAGTCATAAAGGGTATTCAATCTATAAAAGCAAATAAAGTTGATAAAAATATCGCTCATGGTCCAACTGCTGCCCTGTCAAAACAAGATCTTGAATTATTCACTGTAGCTGATGATACCCATTTTGCAATCGATTTCGGTTTATTACCCCCTCCTTTTCAAGATACCCCAGATTTATCGTTACCAAATCAACCATTTGATATTACCCTTAACCCTCTTGATACTTGTTTGAATTTAAAGAAAAATAAAAATATTAAAAATATTAAAAATAATAAAAATAATAAAAATATCAATGATAATTCCTTTTTTTACCCAGATTCATTCCCTTCCAATCATGACAATAACCATAATAATAATTTTAATAAAAATTTAAATATCTCTGATTCAAGCTCTTTAGATTCTCATGATACATTTTCTGATACCTTTGATTCACTCCAAAATGTTATATTAGATTTTAATGATGCTACTACTCATCAAAATGATAATCAAAATCCTGATATCGATTTCGCCTTTGATGAAAATGGTAGATTATTAGATATTGTACCTGAAGATGATGAATTAAATGAAAATAATAATAATTTAATTCCTGATGGTGAATTACTTTTAGATACCGCTGAACCTAATCATTTTGCTACTCCTTTAAATTCCAAAATTCTTCGTGAAATGGTTGAAAGGGATCATAAATCTGTTTTAAATAAACAAACAACTTCATTATCTACAAAGAGAAGTTTTTATGATTTAAATTCAATAGAAAATGATGGTAATCTTATATTAAACAATGACAATAACCTTTTACCCTTTGGAAATTCCTTAGATGGATTGAATAATAATGAAGTTCAATTACAAGATCAAGAAAAAATTAATGGTAAAGCACAGAATAATAAACGTGTTAAAATTAATAAAAATAATAAACCCATTGTGGATAATGTTACTGAATTATTTTCTGATGATCAAAGATTTTATCGTTCTAATTATACAAAGAATATGACTGCGGCTCTGTTAGAATCTTTAATTAAGAGAGATAATTCTGCTAAGAACAAATATATTGATGTTGAAAAGTGGCTATTGTTTAATGGTTCAAATAGTTCAACAATGGAATGTAGCTTGGCTGGAAATTATTTAAGAAAAGTTTTGATTATTAAGCATGATGAAAAGAAAAATGTAAAAGGTGGAAAAAAGAGTGCAAATGAAAATGAAAATGAAAATGGTGATAAAGCGTTGGATAATATCGAAAATGATCTTTTGCGTACTCCATTACATCAGATGATTCACGATGATAATGGGAACAACATGGTATATCCAGAATCACCTTCTCGATTCCATGGAACAGTTTCATCTGATCGTGAAATCGAATTTCCTAGGAGAGGATTATCTGGGGGTGAATTATCTGCTGATAGAAATGAAGGTACTAGTTTGAATATGCTTAATTCTATGCCTTGGAATGATTTTTCATATAGAAGAAGAAATTCGGGTAGTTATGATGGAAGTGATTCTGATAAACAAAGTAATGATATGGGAGGCAGTGTATTGAGATCATTAAATTCTAGTGCTAAATCTCTAATAAGAATGCGTGATTCATATTCCCTACTACCAAATACACCAGAGAATGCTTTTCAAAGTTATCCTGGTACACCATTTTCCACTTCTTCAAATATAATTAAAAGGGGAAGAAAAAGTAGGAATTCATTTTTAAAGGCTTTAAATGTCTCTCCTAGTTTGAATTCTAATTCTGAATTGGATTTTCTTGAATCTGTTCAAGAAGATGATATTATCAATACCACTAATAATAAGGATAACATTCAAAGCCAATCTTCTAATGCCAACACGCAGACTATTGGGGAGGAAGGATTTGAGTTCTTAGAATATATTTCTAAAAGGTCATTAATGGACAATGAAAAGAAGAATTGTTTTACAACATTTAATCAAGTGTTTCCTTTGGAAAATACCAATCCAGTAGTTGGTGCAGCCGCACTTTTTCAGGTGTTAGCATTGTCTACAAATAATTACATACAAGTGGAACAGGAAGCTCCTTATGGAGACATTAAGATAAAGATTCCTACTAATATATTTCTACATTTATGAGTTTCTACGTTTTGAATTTAGTTTTTTTTTTTTTTAATCATTTTTGTAATTTATTTTTTAAATATACATTGTTATTTATTTATTATTTTGTTTAATATTATCATACGTATGTACACAAATATATTCATCTTAATAAATTTATTCCCTTTACATAATACATATACATTTCATTTATGAGTGATTAATGTTTTGCAGCAGCTTTGTTAACGGCATATCGTCGCTATAAACGTTAGTATGTTTTAAAAATATGATAATAAAAATATAATAATAATAATAATAATTTACTTACTTGTTTTTTCAATACGAGAACTTTGAAACGATCAAAATCGGATAAATTGGCACGAGCTTCTCGTGCACTGATTTTCTTTGCCCATGAAGTCTTTTTCCATTTGTTAATAATGTCAGAAGCAGTAAAATATTTTGCAACTGTGTTTGAACGGGCACCACGAGGTAATTTATCTACAACTAAAGGAGTAAGAACAACATGTCCGAGAGTGATTTCTTTACGGGCAACATCAGTTGTTGGTCCATCGATAAGAGCCTATCGTTAGTATGATAATATGTATTAATATGAAATATAATAATATAATAATATAAATAACACAGACACAAACTTACTCGCTTATGGTCGATAATTTCAACAATAGTTGCTAATTTTCCGGCATCAGAACCTCTGTTAATAAGAACGACTCTTCCAACTTCAACAAGTCTCCATTTTGTAGATTTAACTGTAGTTCCAGACATGTTTTCTGTGTTTATTATTTTTTAAATTATTAAATGTTGTAATAATTACTTTGAATTCAAATCCAATCTTTTTCTCTTTCTGTGAAGTTGAATTATGGTTTAATTCAATATGGAATAAATTGAGTCTGCGTCTTTGTGCGTCGTTGTTATGGTATATTTGTATTATGTAATATGTATTGTTTATAAAAATATAATATATAATAGCAGTCACAAATTAGCATAGCAACCTATTTGGCGCAACTGTTAATATATCAATAGATAATAAAAAAAATTAAATTGCTTTATTTTTTTTATCTTTTTTACATCTATATTGTATATTTGTGCATATTTTTGTATCATTTTTTATATATTTTATATATTCTTCTATATTTTTTATATAATGTGTATGATATGTTATGTAGGATATAGTATGATATAGTATGATATGTAGTATATGATATATAGGATATTATGAAATGTATGAAGAATGAAAATTTATATAATAAATTATTAAAATTTGTATAAATTATGTAATATAATAATAATTTATATGATATATAATAATAATACGTGATGATATAATTTGCGATTGAGAGACTAGTTTACTGAGAAATGCCTATCTCATTATAGTGGCTAGTTGCTATGCGACTAAATTTGATCTGACTGTTATTATTTTATATTATTATGTTATATTGTATTATGTATTGTATGATGTATTGTATGATGTATTATATTATATTATATTATATTACATTATATTACATTACATTACATTACATAAAGGTATGTGTGTTTTTTTTATTTATTATTATTTTATGATGATTACCTTATGCTACATATTCAGATTACAATGAAGATTCTAAATATCACCAAGATCTCTGATTATTTTCTTTTTGTTTTTCTTTAAATCAATTTTTAAACAAAGCTAACATATTTAATTGTAAAGAATTTTGGGATATCTATTGTAGAGTATATTTTAGTAATTAATTATATTTATAATTTAATAGATTTAAATGTATTTATAAGTGATCTTTGTATTCGTAAAATTATTTACATATGTATTAATATAATAAAATAAAATATTAATTCTGTTTCTTACACTATGTTATACAGCAGGACGGAAATGTAAGGAAACACATAATTAATACATGCGAAACCCATTGGAAACCACTAAAATATCTTAGGAAACCTGCAATATTCCTATACTTGTATAAAAACAATAAAAAAATTTAATCTTCAATTATAGTCGCTTATAACCTAATAAATTACTTGTAGTCATGACAATTTATTTTTTATTTCCTCTATTCGAATAATTGTTTTCCTATTCCAGATTATTTTTCCTAATTTAGACGTCTGGAAAAGGGGTTTGCGCAATTCTGACTTATAAATTAAGTACTTTCACTTAAATTAATTGTATCCGTAAAAAAGAAAAAAGAGTAATTGTTTTTGCTTTATTGGTTAAAGTTCGAGACATAAAATAATATATTAATATTCATCACAGAAATTAACTGTCTAAACTGACTAATTAAAATGATAATTTGTATCATTATTTAAAACTCCATATATACTTGAAATCTAATTAATGTTTTTCTACGTAATTACGGTATTGTTTTGTTTTGTTTTGTTTTGTTTTGTTTTGTTTTGTATGCTGAATATATTATAAATATACACCTTTCAAATGCACACTATTCTATAAAACAAATAACAATATTCATCAAGAATTCACATTCTAAAAAAAATTAATCCAGTCAGAATCATATGTGTATATATAAAATATGAGAAAAAAAAGTTGGTTCTCGACAAATCACCATAGCAACAACAGTAAAAGATGGTTTATTGTATAGTTTTTTTTTTTTTTTAAACTACCTTTATTCAATTAGAATAGAATTGGAATATTTTTATTAATTGACAATGAGTTTTTTTTGTAGCAGACAATAAAAAAATAAAAATTATATATATATATATATATATACATATAATATACATATAATATACATATAATGAATAAATGCAACTGGTTTAATATTTTTAGAATAGTATATTTATTAAAAAGAACTTCTTGAGAAAATACATTTATGAAATAACTCCCGGATAACTTAGAGGTTTATAAGATAAACTAACAAAAATGTTATAAATAAGGTTTTAATCTCTTATGTTATGGGTTTCTTTTGTGATATTGAAGACGTTTATCGGCTCAGTTGATTTTATTTAAACATTAAAGAGAGCTTGTCGTCCATTGTTTGGAACCATTTAGCAACAAATGTGTTAATTAAAGCAAGGTTATTCTCGTTATAGAAATCAATACTGTTTAAAATATTCATTTCTTTATCTGTAATACGATAGTTTTGACAAGCTGAAGCAATATTTCTTGGGTCAATTCTCATCCATCTTCTAGTTGATTTTTCGAATAATAATACTTGATAAATTATACTAAACTTTTGAAGTGAATCACTCCATTCATCTTTAAAATATCCCAAAGATGCTACTCCGGTGAATTTATACATATCAGGGATATTCATAAGATCTAAATTTATTTCGCCTTTAAAAATTAAGTTATAATTTCCTTTAATTGATTGTATTTTAGCAACAATTACAGGATATACAGAGACAACTCTATTAGCAGTCAACGCATTTCTAGTTTTATAAGCAGTTTTTACTAAATTATATTTGTTTGTTAATTGTCTTATTTTATTCCTAGTTGCAGGATTTGGGATTCTTTCGTAGTCTATAAATAGATGTCCTACTTTTATGTATAAGAATGAAATGTTCCAAACATCTTCTTCTAATTGAGTATTGTCTTTTTCAATTTCAGACATTAATTCTCGAATTCTCTTATAATCGAATCCGTTATAAGTACACATTTCCACTATTTCTGGACTAACTTCTATACCACCTTTTGAAAGAAGGCTCATGAAATTTGTGTAATCAGGAGCGGGGTTGTTCTCCATTTTATGTGTTTAAATTGTTGAAAGTACTTGCTATATGTTTTACAGTTATATTTGAAGTATTTACTACAGTGTGAGTTTGGAATTCTACAGACATCTATGGTGGTTATATAGAAAAAACAAACTTATCACATTTATTTACGAGAGTATGTTTATTTAGCGATATATGTATTTATTGTATGTATTTATTGTATGTATTTATTTCTAATTGTAATTATATTCCACTGTATATTTTGGCATATACTGTGATAGTACGCCGAAGGTAATTACAATAGGAAAAGAATACAGCAGCCAAATATCAAGGAAACCATATGGAAACCATATGGAAACCATATGGAAACCACACAGAAACCACATGGAAACATAAAACATAATCCACAACTAATCATTCCTATAGGATTACTAAACTTATCTGTAAATTCTCCGGAATCCTAAACAGTTCCTTTCAAATTCACCCCGCTTGATCGTGCAATATCGTAAAACCTAAACCCACAATATAAAGTACAATTTATTAATAAGTAATACGTTAAAAAGAATCCACTTATTTTTTTATTGGCCACTCTTATCTCCAATCACCATGGCAATACATATCTTTTTACTTTTTCTTTTACTTTTCTTTTTTTTTTTTTTTTTTTTTTTTTTTTTTTTTTTTTTTTTTTTTTTTTTTTTTTTTTTT
>JAJMCY010000454.1:0-12392 GCA_030565755.1 Ascobotryozyma cognata | reverse complement strand
AATATAAAAATATAAAAATATAAAAATATAAAAATATAAAAATATAAAAATATATTAAACAGTAAAGGAATTAGTGAATATTAACTAATTAATACTCTATACATTTTGATTTTATATATAATAATTTATATATAATAATTTATATATAATAATAAATATATAATAATAAATATATAATAATAAATATATAATAATAAATATATAATAATAAATATATAATAACTTATATATACTCAATACCTTATCGAAGAATATTTCTTACCCATTTTTATAAATAAAGCATATATTCTTTCCTTTACTCATATCTATAAAAAGTGCATACGTATTTATTATTTATTATTTACAAAAGCGGGGAAACGGAGGTTTTTTTTGTTTAATATATACGAAATAAATAATAGTAAATAATAAGCATATATATAAGATAATTAAGGAGGAGGGAGCATTTATTTTTATTTTTTGTTTTGTTTTGTTTACTTTTATTTTTTTTTTTTTTTAAAAAAAAAATAAAAATAAAAAGTGCATTTATTAAACTAACATTTCCCGATTATATATAAAAAAGGCATTTGTGCTTTTTCCTTTTTTCCTTTACACTTTCAAACAATATTTTATATATAAATAGTTGTTTATATATACAATTTGTTATTATTATTATTATTACTAATATTATATGCAAATAACAATAACAATACTTACAATTTTTTTAATATATAGAATATATTTACGAATATATTTATATACAAGTGCCTATATAAATAGTTGCTGATTTGTTATTATATTCTTATTATTTATTATTATTAATTCTTAATTCTTAATTCTTAATTCTTAATTCTTAATTCTTAATTCTTAATTCTTAATTATTAACTACTTGGTCGTCAATTTATATCCTTCACCATTATATGCTTCATGTTCTAAATATGCGTCGAAATCAAAAACCAAGATCAACTCAAAGAGCACCAAGATCATGCATATCATGTACAAGAAGAAAAGTTAAATGCTCTAAAGTAATTCATTGCACTAATTGCATTTCCCGTGGTGAGGCTTCAAATTGTACACGAGAAATTGTCATGGTTAAGGGTAAAATATTAAATGCCGATAACAACGACAATTTGAATTCAAATTTAAATTTAGAATTAAATTCAAATAATAATAATAATGATAATGATAATAATAATAATAATGATTCCATCGATATTAAAGATAACAAAAAAATCAGTTTTTATTCAAAATCGTTTCAAAATTTTTTGAATAACGAAAAAAATAATATAAAATCATGCTTAAAATTAGCTAATTTTGATATAATTAACGAAAATAAAAAATTCTTTAGACAACTTTCTTTACAAAATCCACCTTGTTTATCATCAAATGTTCCAAACTCAACTGACTCTTTAAATTGGTCTTATATTCAATCCCCTATTTCAGATGAAAACTCAGTTTCACAGTCAAATGTAAACTATTTAAACTCAGATCCTAATAATACTCTAAACAATTCCCCTATTTCAATCTCTTTGTCTATAAGATCAACTACAAAAAGACATTTTAAAGAAGATTGTAAAATGATTTCTAAAAAGAAAGCAAAATTACAACTTAAGCGACCACAAGTATATCCGCAACCAAACTATTTTAAACGCATTGTACATATCGCTCCTCCGTATAACCCTCCACCTCCAACTATTTTAAAATCAAAACAGCAATCAAATAATAACGGTTCAAAATCAAATTCACAATCAAATTCACAATCAAATTCACAATCACATTCACAATCAAATTCACAATCAAATTCACAATCAAATTCACAATCAAATTCACAATCAAATTCACAATCAAATTCACAATCAAATTCACAATCAAATTCACAATCAAATTCACAATCACACCCAAACTCTAATTCAAATCCAAACTCTAATTCAAATCCAAACCCTGATTCAAACCCAAATCCAAACTCAAACTCTTTTCTACAACAAAACACTCCTGTTAATGATTTCGCTTTTCATTTAGATTTCTTTGAAACACATAAACCTCTTCCTTCAATTTATTCAACTCCATCATTAGAATCCTTTAAAAAATCTATGGATGCACTTTTTAATAAATTAGGTTTAAATAATTTAAAACAAGTTGCGAAACAAAAAATTGATTTTTATAATACCCAGTATTCACGAGCTGTTAAATCAGATTTTTTATCTTCACTATCTGAATCATTGTCAATACAACCATCATCATTTTCTTCTTCTTTTTCCTCTTTCTCTTCTTCCTCTCCTTCTTCCTCTTCTTTCTTTTCTTCTTCCTCTTTTCCTTCCTGTTTTTCCTCCTCTTCTTTCTTTTCTTCTTCCTCTTCTTCTCCCTCTTCCTCCTCTGGCTCTCACCCAGACAAACCAAAATCTTTAATGAATTTATCACTTCCTAGTTGGAAAAGTGACATAAGGGATTTAGCATTTTGTTTACCTCATGTTACATACACACAATCAGTTGGTTTATTAACTAATTTTTTTGATAATTTATACTTTTTTTATGTTGGTATAGATCTTAATGGTTTTCTAAGAGAACACGAAATTTTTTGGCATGCTGATACTCCAAAACTTTTAACAAAAATACCTGACCCAATTAACTCAAGAAATGACTATGCTTGGAATGCTTTAAGATTCGCTTTAATGTCCTGTGCTTTTTACTATGCTACTGATGAATTATTATCCGAACTAAAAATTTCAAAAATAGATGCTCAAACTTTTCCATTAAAATATTTTGCTGCTAGTATAGAATGTTTACACAGAGCTGATTTCATAGCTTTCCCAAATTTAAAAACTTGTCAAACTTATTGCATTCTTTCATTATGCTGTTCTTCATTTGGTCTTTATGATTTAACCACTTCAATTTTTCAAATTGTTATAAATGTAGCTAGATATTTAGGGCTTGATAAAATCATTTCAGAGCAAGTTGCCCGAAAGAAAGCATTAGAAAATAAAAATAATAGTAATCCTAATGATTGCAATTATGACTTCTATTCTAGAGAAATAGGAAGAAGAATCTGGTGGCATCTGATTATTCATGATTGGGAAACAAATGCTGAAATTGGTTCACTAATCTCCCCTTCATCTTTTACAACTGATATTCCTAGAAATTTAGATTCTGATGAATTGTTAGAGTGGAAAAATAAAAAGCTCAAAGAATCAAATTTTTTTCCCAATCATAGACATTTTCCTATTCCTCCATCACTTACTTCAATTTCTAATTCTAGAGTTAACACTAGTAATTTCCCTTTTTCTCCTACACCTATCCCTGGTATTACTAAATCATATAGACCCTTTCCACATGCTATACATCTTGATATTCTTACTTCACACCCATTAAACGTACCAACAGATTCTTTTCTTCTTGTAGCATTATCTCGTATCGCTTTGATACGTAGTAGTTACCACCCTGCTTTTTTCACATCTTTAAAAATTTTACAATCTCCATCATATATATCAGCATTACAAAGAGCTTCAATTGCTATTGAAGAATTAAGGATTCAATTGTTTGAAGATTATCCAAAAACTTTTTTACCACATGATAAAGCTGAAAGATTAAGAATGTGTTCAGATCCTAAATCCTCTTCCATATATATGTTATCAACAAATATTGCATCTTCTCTTCCATTTGATTCTTCTCTTAAAGAAAAAATTATTGTATTTTTTTATTTTTATATTGATGCTATAATACTTTATGAAAAATTATGCATATTAAACCTTTTATTGGAGGTGCTAAATTTTGAAACATTTAGTATTGTTTATCGTTCATCATATTTGGATACCTGTTTTACTTTATTAGCAATGTGTTGTACACCTTTTATAGGATATGTTTTAAAAAGGGATATTTTAATTGAAAATTTTGGTATTCCAGCTGCTTTATGTATTCTTCGTGATACAACGACTATTGTATTATCAAAAGTTTATGCGGATAAAATTAATAAGAATGAATTTACGTTGTTTCAATATTCTGATACTGATTTATTTAACACTCTTGATTGGATAAAAGGTTTTTCCGAACTGCTTTGCCCGTTAGCAGAATGTAACCATTCTTTAAAAGAAATTATTGAATATATGAATCAACAAACTTTATATATTGAAACCGAATATAATGCATATGTAAATGCTGGAACAGATCAAGGTATAACTAATAATTCTTTATCTGTATCTCCGTCTATTACCTCACCATTATCCTTAGCACAACCTGTTCAGAAAGATGATGTGAATCAATCTAAACCATCTTGCACTACATCATCTTTTTCATCATCACCATCTTGTTCTAGTTTATCGAATAATGCTTATAACCACTCTTCTCCTGTATATGATGATTCTAATCAAAATTCAGATATTCAAGCAAATGTTTCTTATCAGAGTGAATCTAATGAAAATCCCGTTTCCCAACCATTATCTCAACCAGCATCTCAACCAGCATCTCAACCAGCATCTCAACCAGCATCTCAACCAGCATCTCAACCAGCATCTCAACCAGTATCTCAACCAGCATCTCAACCAGTATCTCAACCAGTATCTCAACCAGTATCTCAACCAGCATCTCAACCAGTATCTCAACCAGTATCTCAACCAGCATCTCAACCAGTATCTCAACCAGTATCTCAACCAGTATCTCAACCAGCATCTCAACCAGTATCTCAACCAGCATCTCAACCAGTATCTCAACCAGTATCTCAACCAGTATCTCAACCAGTATCTCAATCAATATTTCAATCAACGCCTCAATCAACCTTTCTACCAGCATCTAAAACAACACCTCAACTAGCTCCTCAACCAACACTCCAACCAACATCTCAACCAGCACCTCAACCGATACCTTGTCTTACACCTCAGCCTACACTACATCCTTTATCTCATACGATATCACATCCTATGGCTCATCCAATATCTCAACCTATATCATATTCTATAAATTATCCTATAAATTATCCTATAAATCATTCTATATCTCAGGAAGATAACTTTCAGCAAAGAAATTTTGTGCAGTTACAACAGCCACAATTGCATTTGCAACCACAACCACAACCACAACCACAGTTACAATTACAATTACAATTACATCCACAACCACAACCACAATTTAATTATGAAAATACAGAAATAATGCGTTTACCTCCTTTATCTACTATTATGTCTAGAGTTAATTTTCCAGAATGGGATAATGTAAATACTTCTTCGATTCCTGTAAATAAAGGATTTGAACATAATGATTATTTAAGAAATAATATTAATGTAGTTCAGCCAGCTACATATTTACCAGCTAATTATATTCCTTTTAATTCACCTTATATTTCTACTAATTCTGGTGCACAAGTAGGCTCTTTTAATCACTTTAATTCTTTTAATTATGCTAATCCGTTTAATGCACAGACAAATAATTCTATTGTTTTACAGGCAAACGTACCATCTAATTTACAAGGAAATAGTAATTTTACGAATACGATAGGTATGCGTGAAACTGGAAATCCAGTTATACCTATGAATAATGAATTTGGAAGTATTATTTATAAAAGAATTGAACCACTAGAACCAAAGTGGACAGGTGAAGCTAATACTTTTACGGGGTTAAAATTTGATTTAAAGGATTGATAAAAACTTTGGTAAAATGTTACGAGGTAATTATTTAAGCAATTTTACGATCATGGGTTATTTTTGTTTTCTTTTTGTTTTCTTTTTGTTTTCTTTTTGTTTTCTTTTTGTTTTCTTTTTTGTATTTTTCTTGTATATTTATTTATTTGTTTGTTTTGTTTGTTTTGTTTTTATTTATTCTTGTTATTGATTTATTATGTTTTAATTATTATGCTTATTAATTTATATGTTTTTTTAATCTTTGTGTTTTTATTTATTATGTTTTTAAATATCATGTTTTTATTTATTTTTTAAATTTTTAAAATATAAATAACTAGACTATAATTCAAATTATATTATTTATTATTAATTATTATTTTAAATCTAGTAATTATTTATTATTATGTTAAATGTCTAATTAAACACTTTGCAAATTTTGGTGTATACCGGTAATAGACAGAGATTATGTAAAATAATCTCTGATGGTAACTACCGGAACTACCTTGTTGGCAATTTATTTATACTAAGACTTATTGCGTGTTAAGCGGGAGTACGTCGCGTTGTATTATTATTATATTATTATATTATTATTACTATCACCATACTATATAAATCTTTAGTTCTTATGGTTTACCCCACTTTAAATATCAATGCCAATGTACCTCGGTTTATTACGGTTATACAAATGCATATCCAAGAAGAACAAAATAAATGCATAGTAAAAATTAGCATATATATATATATATATATATTATAACTTTCCCTATGGAATAATAACAATAATAATAAAATAATAACAAAATGGCTCCAAAATTACCTTTATTCGATGAACTCCCTGTAAATAAAAATGATCCTCCGCAAACTGCGTGGATTTGGGGTAAAGATGATGAAAAGGGTTTACTTAATTTAGTATGTAGTCACGTGCATTAACTGTTTTTAGTTTATTTTATTTATTTTATTTATTTTATTTATTTATTTGTAATCATCTTGAGTATCTTATTAATCAATAGTTAACCCCAGAAAATACCGTTGAAGCTGCTCAAGAAATTAAAAAAGGCATTCGTGTATCATTAAATTGGCCTATGAATAATCCTGATCATGCACTTTTTCATAGAGGAAATGTAACCCATGAAATAATTCCTTTTCCAGATACAAATGGTTTAGTATTTGATGATACACTTAAATTTAATACTCAATTTGGGACTCAATGGGATGGATTTCGTCATTTTGCAAATTTAAAAACTGGTTTTTTTTATAATAAAACAACTACTGAAAGTATTCAAGGTCCAAATTCTACAAATAGAATAGGTATTCAAGCTTGGGCAAAAGAAGGAATTGTTGGAAGAGGTGTCCTTTTAGATTTTTATTCTTATGCTATTAGAAACAATATTAAAATTGATCCTTTAACTAGACATGTTATAAAACTTGATGATCTTAAAGCTATAGTAAAAGAACAAGATATAAAATTTAAAACTGGTGATATTCTTTTCATAAGAACTGGTTTTATAAATCTTTATTCAAATCTTTCAAATGAGAAGAAAATTTGGGCTGAGGGTCTTAATGGTTTAGAACTTAATTTAATTGGTATTGAACAGTCTGAGGATATTTTAAGATGGATATGGGATAACCATTTTGCGGTGAGTATTTATGTATAATCATTGGATTATTATTAAGTTTTCTTGTTTCTTGTATTTTAATTCTAACATTTAGGCCATTGGTTCGGATGCCCCTTCTCTCGAGGCATGGCCTTCTCCGGGACAATTCTTGCATGAGGTTTTATTGTCTGGATTTGGTTGTCCTATAGGTGAAATGATTTATCTTGAGAAACTAGCTGAAACTTGTAAAAATCTTGGAAGATACACTTTTTTCTTGACCTCTGAACCTTATGATGTACCAGGAGGTGTTGCTTCACCAATTAATGCTCTTGCGATTTTATAAAAAAAAAAAAAAAAAAAAAAGATAATTATTATCATGATAATTCAACTACTGTTTTCTATTTTAAATTATATCTATTCACATTTGAGTTATGTTTATTCACATTAAGTCATAAAAAAAAATCTTATATATATTCTTAAACATGTTGTTCTCATTCATACAAAAGAATCAAATACACATTTAAAAAAATTAAACAAATTCTTAAAACAGTAAGGACTCTGTTAGCGTTTAAAATTTACTTGTTTATATAATATGATAAAATACGGCACTGTAAGTACAGATCAAGTATATACATTTCTATAAATTTACATAAAACTACACTATTTATAGTGAAAACCTTCCCCGTAACCCTTTTCCATTTGTATAGTACATATGTCTGTACTTCTAATCATTTATCAAACTTTGCTCTTTCTTTCATATTAATTTCCACATATTTAATTATATGCATGGCATTGTTAAAGTGTCATGCTATTTAAGAATATTTAGAAGGTCCTTTTTGGGATTTCATATATAAAATAAAGTATAGCAACCAGTTTTCTGTTGTAATAGTGTTTTTTTTTTTCTGGTCCTGTTTTTAAATTTAAAATGACAGGCCTTGTATTTTAATATGGACTCTTGTAACCCTTATTTCTGTTTTCATAATAGGGTTTCAAACATTATTAATATAATAAAAAAATATAAAAAATATAAAAAATATAAAAAATATAAAAAATATAAAAAATATAAAAAATATAAACAATATAAAAAATATAAAAAATATAAAAAATATAAACAATATAAAAAATATAAAAAATATAAAAATATAAAAATATAAAAATATAAAAATATAAAAATATAAAAATATAAAAATATAAAAATATAAAAAATATAATGACAAGTGCGAGGTTCGAACTCGCGCGGAAAATATCCAGCAGATTTCAGTTACTTAAGTCTGCCGCCTTAAACCACTCGGCCAACTTGCCCGTGTTATATCAAATAAACATTTTGACAAAAGAAATATGTAAATACATAATTTAAGCTATTTGTAATTATATAAAAATCTCAGAAATTTCTTTGATTTTACCTACATTTATTAAAATCACACTTACTACTTAATTACAATATTAAGATGGTGTAGAATCAATTTCAAATTTTTAATTGCACTCAGTGTTTATTAAATAAGTTATCATACAACATGTCAACAGTTAAAGTTAATACAAGACGATTTGTGGCGTTTTACTACGTAATTGTTGTCTCATATTTAAAGAAAAGGAAATTTTATAAGCACTTTTCTGTGTATTGTGTTTTAAAATATGCGACTTTATATGATGCATACTACGTATTTGAGTTGGATTTATAACTTTTATAATGTTGTTGTGTTTTAAGTATGTAATATTTAATTTCAATATTTGCTGAGTTATATTTTTGTTAAAATTTGTTTAATATACAGTAAAAAAGTATATACTGTAATTAAAATAAATAAAAAAAAATATTTTTATTTTTTTTAAAAAAGGTTTAAAAATAAAACCCATATTATAAAATGATAGATTTAAAACTCAAACATGCTAATAAAGAGCAAACAAGAACAATAGTGCATTTAATTGCAAGCTACCAGCAAAAAGTGAGATAAAGATCGTTGTCAAGATAAGCCGTATTACTGCATATTTTTTATACCATATACAAAGGTTTTATCTCAATATTAGATAATGGGGAAAGCATATTAAAATATATATTTTTTAAAAAAAACATTCGTAATACAAAAATATAGTGCGTATATATTTTTAATTAGTGTTAAAAAAGTAGGTAATTGATTAAATAGGTGTTATTATGTAGAGCTTATTGTTTCATTAAAAAAAGAATAATTATAAAAATACAGTACCAAGTCTTAACCGCAATAAATACGATGTAATACAAATACAAAAAAAATATAAAAAATATAATGACAAGTGCGAGGTTCGAACTCGCGCGGAAAATATCCAGCAGATTTCAAATACTTAAGTCTGCCGCCTTAAACCACTCGGCCAACTTGCCAATTGATGTATGTTACTCTGGTTTTGATTTACTCATTGAGCATAACAAAATTATTGTGTTTTTGCTTATCAAATGATTAACGAATGTGCTCTTATAAAGCACTATTTCTAACATTTTTTGTTATTTTTTCATCATTATTTTTATATAGATTTATTTATTATCCATTAACATACGTAATTTAATATTATCTCTAATAAAAGAATATATTAAAAATTTTTTTTTTTTTGCAGTATAATTGAAATAGAGAATAGCCACTAAAAAAACAACAAAAATATCACACTAAGTAGAAATGTATAAAGTATGTAAATAAAACAAACACCAAAAGAAACTCAATAAAAAACACATATTGTATAATAAACAATAAACAAATAACCCTTTATTAAAAGTAATTCAATATCTATCAAAGTGAAATATAGTTAAACTTCTTATTTAAAGAGATATAATCACACTTTATAGTGCCAAACATTTATAGTAAATTATTTGACAAAATAAAACCAATTAGTCTAATCTTGATTCTGGTTTAAACGGAGCCAATTTAAAATATAATGATTTTATCATTCTATAAGACACTGCTACAATACCTACAGCGCCAATCACCACGGATACACGTTGATAAACATTCATTAAGTCGAAAAACTAAAAATTTAGTATGGTTATTAAAAAAGTATATATAATAAAACCTATTATTTTATTTTTATTTTTATTTTTATTTTTTTTTTTAAAAAAAAAAAATCAACTTACTGGATAAGGATAAACATTATTGTATGCATGAGTATGTTCAATCCAACGCCTAAAAAAATAAAGAAAAAAGTGAAATCAAAGTTAGAGTAAAGGAATTAAATTAAAAAATTTCATAAATATACAAAGAATAAAGTACACACCAATAACCTAAACCGAAAGCAGAATATAATATTGTGCAAGATAAGGGAGAGAAGTCCCAAGGTGGACTGAAAAAAAGAATATCGGTAAGAAGTAATAATGATGGAGATAAATGGTAGGCAAGATCAACCGATAAAGGAAGATATTTTTGAAATTCTAAGGGGACTATAAGGTCTTTATTGACCTAGAAAAAAAATATTAAAAAAAAAAATAATTAGCTATTAATAAATCGAAACATATATAAAAGGCAAGACTTACAATTGCAATAGGCCAATAAAAAACAGAAATCAAAGTTTCCAAAGGTCCAGCCAAAGCCGAAAAAACATTTTTTAATCTAAAAAGTTTTTGTGATTGAGTAATATCCGCCAAAGTTCCAAAAAGAAAGGTAATCAAACTTAAAATGATTCCTATTATATGTTAATATAAAAGAATAAAATAATTATTTAATATTTAATATTTAATATTTAATATTTAATATTTAATATTTAAACCAATTGTTTGTACCAATGTTAGTTAAAAACTGAGCCTCTCCTCTAAATATAAAAATAATTTAAGTTAGTATATAAAAAAGGTAATTGGTATATAAAGTGTTAATTAAAATAAAATAAAATAAATAAATTACTTACCCGTACATAGACATTGCCGGGGTTGGAATTAAAAACCATCTTAATGTACAATAAGTAAAATTTACAAGACCAAAGAGATGAAGACTTAAAGAAGCACCAAAGCCAGGAGAATTAAATCTTTGAAATGGACTTTTAATAGGCATATTTAAGGATTGTAAAATAAATTTTTGTATGTTTTATATGTTGTGTTTATATTATTTCAAAAACAAGTTTTATAAAAAAAAAAATAAGATCTTTTTAAAAAAGTATAATTACATAATAATACGTTTATTAATTTCCTACTCTATTATTATTTCTTAATTACGATAGATAAATGGGATATTAATAAGCAACTAGCGACTAGCAACGACTAAGTAATTAATATTTTACATTTTGAGCCACAGAGAATAAATCTCAAGAAAGAAATAATTACATATAAAATATATAAAATATATAATATATCTAATACATATAATACAATATAATGTGACTATTTTTAAATTAATAACAGGGAGTAAATAAATATAGAAAAAAAACAGACCATACAATAATAAAGGTTAAGTAACAAAGTGTACGTAATACTATACAAAACAGGGTAATTTCGAAATTATATCATATTATTTGAACCCTATAAAGGCTGGAGTCTTTTCTACAAGGCCAGGGTATATTTATTATTTATTATTTATTATTTATTATTTATTATTTATTATTTATTATTTATTATTTATTATTTATTATTTATTATTTATTATTTATTATATATTATTTAGTATGTATTATATATTATTTATTATATATTATTTATTATATAGAATATAAAATATTCAGTAGTTGGTATTTTCTTGAGATTATTTAAAGAAAAACGTAAAAAAACGTAAAAAAACGTAAAAATAATATATACAATAACCTTAAATCAATCAATATTAAGCGTACAGGGTTAAATCGCAATAGAATATAGTTATTTTCGCATAAATTTATTATATTTTTATCCCAGTTTATAAATAAATACATAGTAAGAAAATAAATCTCCTTGCGGATATTAAGCCATCTATAAGCCGTTTAGGGGGTAATGGTGGCAATTATAAAGGAATGAGAATAAATAATATAATATAATCTATATAAGAATAATACAATAAAATAAGTATATGTATATGTAGTATGTAAAAATATATATATATAATAAGTAGCATTAAACATAGTAAAAAAAAGGTAATACATAATAATATCCATAGAGATTATTTTAAATTGTATTAAACATGTTAAATTTAAAATGGCCAGTTTAAATAGTCATTTTAAACGGTAATAAACAGTTCGCTGATTTATATTTAACATACTTAACGTTATATAATTAAATATTTTTATACCGTATACATCTATTACATAA
>JAJMCY010000453.1:0-12330 GCA_030565755.1 Ascobotryozyma cognata | reverse complement strand
TATTTATTTATTTATTTATTTATTTATTTATTTATTTATTTATTTATTTATTTATTTATTTATTTATTTATTTATTTATAATGTTTAATTTTAATATTTACTATTTAACATAATTAGTTACCTATTTCTATATTAAAATTGGTATTAAGATTGATATTTGTTTATATAAATGTCTTAAATGAATATTAGCATGACTTAATTGCATTTAGATTGCATTTATTGGTATTTATTTGCAATTATTTACAAATATTTATAATTAATTATTTTATTTATATATATATATATATTTTATTTTATTTTTTTATTCATTTTATATTTTTTCTTTTTTTTCTTTTTTTTTTTTTTTTTTTTTTTTTGAATATTTATTTCCATATTATTTAATTTTTTCATATATATTTTTATTTATAATTACATTTTTGCTAACATTTTAGAATAAAAAATACCCAGGATTTTGAAATAAATTCTCGAAGAAAAAGAAGACAAGAAATACTTAAATTGATACAAAAACAAAAAAGAAAAAAATTAAATAATTCTGATGTATCTAATAATAACATTTCAAATGAAACAAACACTTCTATTCAAAATAATGAGAAAATAAACTCAAAAACTACTGAAGAAACTCAGGAAAAAAATGAAATAAATAAAATTGAAGAGAAATACTCTTCAGACTCTGATGATATGTTTTCCTTAGATGACAGTGACGATGAAATCAATAATAATAATAAGTCATTAAAACAAGCTTCAATTAAATCAAATGGGAAAAAATTCGATGCTTCTCTACTGGATAATTGGGACGATTCCGAAGGTTATTATAGAATAATTTCAGGTGAATTATTAAATGAAAGATATCTAGTACAATCAACAGTTGGTCGGGGTGTTTTTTCTACAGTAGTACGTGCAAAAGATGTAAGTGTTAATAGTAATAGTAGCATTAATAATAACAAAAATCTTGTAGCTATAAAAATAGTTAGGCATAATGAAACTATGTACAAAATAGGACAAAAAGAAGGTGAAATATTAAAAAAACTAAGTAATTCATCAAAATATTCCTATATAATTAAATATTACGGTGAATTCGTTCATAAATCTCATTTATGTTTAGTATTTGAATATATGAGTATGAATTTAAGAGAAGTTTTACGTACATATGGTCGTGATGTTGGATTGAATTTAAATGCTGTTAAAATTTATGCAAAACAATTATTTTATGGTTTAGCTCATTTAAAAGAATGTAAAATTATTCATGCGGATATTAAACCTGATAATATTTTAGTAAATGAATCAAGAACTCATGTAAAAATTTCAGATCTTGGTTCTGCCTGGGATACAGAATCTGAAAGTTCAGACGAAATAGCTCCATATTTAGTTTCACGTTTTTATCGTGCTCCTGAACTTATTCTTGGTTGTCCATATGATTTTTCTATTGATGTTTGGTCAGTAGGTTGTACTTTATATGAACTTGCAACTGGTAAAATCTTGTTTCCAGGTTCAAATAACAATGAGATGCTTCAATTAATGATGGAAACAAAAGGTAAAGTATCTCATAAATTATTAAAGCATGGTGAATTAGCTAGTAATCATTTTGATCAAAATTTAGATTTTTTATCCACAACACAAGTTGATTCTGTAACGGGCAAGTCAATTGTTAAAAAAATACAATTTTTAAAACCTGTCATGGATATTAGATCAAAACTTTTAGATTATTCTTCAAATGATTCAATTGATCCAAAAATGATGGTTGCTTTTAGTAATTTGCTAGATAAATGCTTAAACCTTAATCCTGAAAAGAGAATTTCTCCAGAATTGGCTTTACAATCATCTTTTTTAATAAATGATTGGAAGAGTTAATATTGTTTATATTAACTGTAATTTCTATACTAAATTATTAGTTTTATTTGATGTGATTCTCAAAATTAATTATCTATTGTAAGAACAATTGATTTGTATACTTTATTTATATAAGTGTCTACAAGTTAAAGAAATTTTAAAAAAGACGAGTAGTAAATTAAAAAAAATTAATCAAAAATTAATAGCAATAGCAAATTATAGCAAAAGAAATAGTCAATTAAAAGAAATAAATGATGACTTAAAACAAACGAATAATGAATTGAAACAAACAAACCAAACGATCAATTAAAAAAACAAAACAAACGACTAATGAATTGAAACAAACAAACCAAACGATCAATTAAAAAAAAAAAAAAAAAACAATAGTAGTAAATGATACTTGAACACTATTAGAATATGATATCTTTTTAATTATATCTCTTTATTAAACCCTTTTATTGTATCTTTTTTATTTTATCTTCTTATATTATGTATTACCATATCATCTTCTAAATAACTTACTAAAAGCTGATCTTTTGGTTACTCTAAAAGGATGAGCTTCAGTATTAAAAACATAGTCATCTAGAGAAACCACATCTGGTTCTGAAAATAATAAATAACAATACTTTAAAGTTTCAGCTAAGAAATAAGATTCCATTGTATCTTCTAAAGGTGATTCCGGATCTAAAACGTTTAAAACGGCAGCATTGGCAATCTCTGTGCGGGTATATTTTTCAATTGCAGAAAATAATTCCCAACCACGATCTTGCCAAGAGTGATCACCAGTTGTACGATACATATAAAATACAGATTCAATAACTTCAGGTCTAAGGTGATATTGAGGATTAATAAAGCTATAATAATTTGGATTAGTACCCTTTCCAGGTCCAACCTCATAATCTGGTTTCTTGTTTTCATTTTTATAAGTGCATTTATTCATATCAATTACTTCTAACTCATCATCTAAATCACATGTCTCTGAAACCATAACCATTTCAGGCATAAGACCAGTTGCAGTATGATTTGCAATCCATAAACAACCATCAGTAAGTTTACCAGCAATGTCAAGATCTTTTGGTCTATTAAATAATCTTCCACCTAAAGCGTACATACCACCTAAAAAGCAAGAAAGATGTGAATTTTCTAAAGTTTTTGATACAGAATTATCCATTTCAAACATTAAACTCGCAGGCCAAATTATATCAGGATCACCTTCAACTAAAGGACGGAATAATATATTTTTATTTATTGAAGTTACAACGCCTTCATAGAATTCACGATACTCTTGAGCAGGACCATTACCACCGCCTAATAATTGAAACTCCTTTGGGAAATATTCATACATTGAATCAACCATTCCACCGATTGTATATCTACGATTCATATCCCTTGAATACTCGACAGGTTTTTGTGGTAAACATTGTGTTAACATATAATCAGTATTTTTTATAAAAAAAGAATCTTCTTGAGTTTTATCAATATTTTCAAGATCCCATTTTTCTGATACATCGTTTCTGTGTGCATTACCGATTGCTTTACAACCTGAAACATCGATGTAAACAGGGAAAAGATAAGGAATATCAGTATCTGGAGCCAAATCTATAAATGCTTCGGTAATTCTATGAACAGCATCGAAATATTTAGAATCACCAGTTATTTGTGCTAAACGTGTAAACTCAACAGTTAAAGAAGTAATTTCAGCAATAACAGCTTGTGATGGAGCTCTATGTCTACCTTTATTATGTTCACGAACCGATGGTATAAAATGGCCATATTGACCAAAATTTGTATAACCATTTTTGGATGCTTCTCTAATTGCTTTTCTTTTCTTTATTTCTTCTTCGTCTTCTGGGGAAAAATCCCAAAGGAAATAGTTTAATGGCATACGATTTGGAGTATCAAAAATACCATAAAGTAATTCACCAAGTTCTAAAGCTTTATTATATAAACGTTTATCTTTACCGCCTGAGATATCATAGGCAGAAATTAAACCACCTAAATATCTAATAACAGTTTCAAATACAGGGATTTCATCTCTATTTGCGACAGTGAAATCGATTTTATCAATTGCTTTTACAGCTTCTTCGAATTCATCTTTAAGATCGAGGATATAGAGCATGTCTAAAGAATCAACTAAAGTTGCAGCCCAACCCGTGAAAGGATCTTTAAATGATTCTGAAATTGGTGTTAATTCATCATGTAACCATGCAAATTTTTTATATGAATGCCAAGCATGTAAAAAAGTTTCTTTAACTTTATTTAATCTTAAAAGTCTAACTTCTTTTTCTTTTTCAGTTTCTATGGGGAAATTATCAGCTTGTATTTTAAAAAATCCTCCATTATCTTCACCATTATTAATATTATTATCATTTGGAAGTGGGATTATATTTTTTACAGGATAGTATTCAAATGTTTTTAAATGATGAGATTTTGGTTTTATTGTATCATTTAAAGCAATATTATCTGCCTTTGTTCCACTTGAAGCATAATAATAACTTTCTAATCTATCAAAAACTTTTGGATCATTAACATCTTCAGTAACTTTAACTGGTCCGTTTACAGAATCTTTTAATTCCAAAAATTCTTTATTAATTCTAAACACACTTTGTCCATTATCATTATTATAATGTAAACGATTAAAATTATCAGATGAATTATAACTGTATACTTTTCTATTTGTCTTTTGAAGATTGGAGTATATAATATATACGAATAACAAAATTACTAAACTGTATATAAATGATCTTATCCTCCTGGGTCTCAATAATGTTTTAAAATTGTGAATAGAAATATTTTTTTGTTTTTCCCCGGATTCGAAACCCATAATGTGAGATTTTCGAATTTACCTTGTTTATTAGTGGAGTAAATTAGAGTATAATAAATGCGTAACTTATAAATGCTAGATAAAAATACAAGTTAAAAATAAAAATAAAAATAAAAATAAAAATAAAAATAAAAATAAAAATAAAAATAAAAATAAATTTTAAATTTTAGCTATTTAATTTAAAATATTTAAAATATTAATGCTCATATATCTAATATTTAAATTTTAAAAATTCTTGGATATTTATTTGTATTTGATTTTAAATACAAATACTTAATACCTAAATACTTAAACTAGGGAAATAATTAAATTTAAATTTTAAATGAAATTTAAAATTAAAGTTTAAAAAGTTTAAAAAGTTCAAATTCAATCTTTATTATACCTGGAATACCGGATTCCTAGATGAATATAAAGAGGAAATAATGAAAAAGAAACAAATAAATATATATATATATAAATAATAATTAATAAATATAAATGATAAATAAATAAATAAATAAATAAATAAATAAATAAATAAATAAATAAATAAATAAATGAATAAATAAATAAATAAATAAATAAATAAATAAATAAATAAATAAATAAATAAATAAATAAATAAATAAATGAATAAATAAATAAATAAATAAATAAATAAATAAATAAATAAATAAATAAATAAATAAATAAATAAATAAATAACTCTAAGTAAGTTACACGTCTCAGTTTAAATTCAGCTCACAACCAAAAATTAAACGTCACTAGATGAGATTTAGTACTTGGCGATAATTAATTAATTAAATAATTAAATAATTAAATATATTGGATTTAGTTGAATTTGGGTAAATTAATTTGCATTTTACATAATAAATGCTTATTTGTTATATAATATATGCAAGTTAATTATATAATCATATATAAATTTTAGCGTTTTTTTATATGGATTTGGCAGAAAATCAAGTAAAAACCTGTAAGAAACTAGAAAAGGTCGGTAAAAATATATATAAATATAAAATTTTAATTTATTAGTAACTGGCCAGCTGTCATGAAAAACTAAGTGAGTAAATAAAAAAATGCACTATTAATTAATTATATGCTAAAATAATAATAATAAAATATAATATAATACTATACTATATAGTATAATTGAATTTTATATATATATAATAATAGTAATAATATAATATAATATAATAATAACAACATATTTACATATATTTACATATGTGTTTATATATCTTTATATATCTACATATGTATGACTCCAGTACAACATAAATACTTAACAATGTTTAATTAATAATCCATCTTCCCAAAATGATCCAAAGAAAACAAAAACAAGAAAAGAATACTAGAAAAGTAATAGATTAGAAAATAGATAATATGGTAACAAATAAATAATAGATAGAAATAAATATAATAGATAGAAATAAATATAATAGATAGATACATGGTAGACAAAAACTTTATCCTGCCTTAAAATCGTCCTTTATTTTTATTAATTTTTTTTTAATATTTTTCTTTTTTTTTTTTTTTTTTTTTTTCCATTTTTTTCTATTTTTCCATTTTTTTTTCCATTTTCATTTTTTTTATCCTTAATGCAAAAAATAAACTTTATGTTTATCAAAATAATTTTCTCTAATTTAGTGACCATACTATAATTATAATTATATACAATTTCTCCAAATCATCTTTATAATAAATAAAATAATAAACAGAAAACATTCGCATATTAAATGTTTCTTTTCTCTAATGATCCAATGCTTTACCAAATGTTATAGGCCCTTGTAAAATACTTTTTCCAATTGTCTCTGAAAATGATCCTGATGACAAAGGAAATACATTTGAATTCGAATTCGAATTCGAATTAGTGTTTGTGGTTGTTCTTGTAGTTGTGGTAGTTGTTGTATTTGTGTTTGCGTTTGTGTTTAATCCATTGCCAGCTTGTATTGTAGAACCAACTGATAAAGCACATTTAGTAGATGAAGCCACCGAAGTTGATGATGAATCTGAACATATAGTTGCTGAAAATCCTGATTCTGACTCTGTCGAAGATGATCTAGAACCAGATGAACATGAAAAAGAATCAAATGCAAGTTTTTCTTGTTGGTTGTCATTGATATTATTCTTGATATTAATAATATTATTTGTACTATTAACACTTTTTCCATTTATATCACCATTCCTCGGTCGCAAATTAACTATACAAGAATCAATGGATAATAAATGTGCATCCTGTTGACCATTTTTCTGTGAACAAATTGAATAAGCTGCGATATTATTTGAAATCATTTGAGATTTCTTTTGTTGATTTATTACTGAACTTTTAGTTATTTTATATAAACTAGGTGGATTAGCGCGAGGTGATAATAAAATATTTTTCTTATTAGAACGATTTATATTTGAATTTGAATTTGAATTTGATTGTAAATTCATTTCTGATCCATTTATACGTTTATTATTCTGACTAGAAAGCATTAAAGACCTTAATCCGACAGTAGCATCGGTATTAAATAAATTAATTTCCTTTCTATTATTATAAAAACTTGAAGATGGACTATACACGTGTTCTTCATCAATTCCAGTATTAGTATTAATTGAATATTTTTGAGGTTGTTGTAAGATGCGTTTATTATTCTTTCTTAAAGGAGAAAGTAATGGAGAAATAGGTGATGAATTATCAAATGTTGGTGGAGATTTACAAATAGGTGTAGGAGGAGTTGGTGGTACCCAATTTCCATCTCTTCCGAATGATATATTTAACTTGCCTGATTTAAATTGATGTTGGTTTTGATATTGTAATGGAGACGAAATTGATTGTTTAGTATTTTTAAAACAAAACTGAGGCTGAGGAGGAGGTTTCAAAGTATTCGAATATGGTGAAGGAGAAGAAGAACGTATATCATTGTATGATCTATTTTTTGATGAATGTATATTTATTTTCCCAGTTGTTGGAGTTATATTGTTATTTTGAATATTTTGAATGTTTTGTATATTTCTTGGAGATGAGCCAGGAGTCGAAGGAGTTACAGGATAAAAATTATGATATAAATTTCTATGTGGAGTATTCGGTGATTTAATAAAAGTAGAATTGAAAACAGGTGAAGGAGATCCAGAAGTTATAGATGAAGGAGGCGAAATTATTCTAGGATTTGATGATATATTATTATTATTATTAGTATTATTATTATTATTATTATTGTTGTTGTTGTTGTTGTTGTTGTTGTTGTTGTTATTAATAATATTATTGTTGTTACTATTATCATTATTATTATTATTATTATTATCTTCGTTTAATATAATAGGAATTTGTGGGTGATGTAATGGAGGAGTAGCAGGTATTTGAAGAATGAAATTGTTTGATGGAATCTTATTAGTATTTAAAGGTTGAGGATGATGAATATTATCAAGTGATGCTTCTGTAACATTTTCTTGTGATGCGGGATTAGTACAAAAAGAATTTACTTTTAAAACTCTTTTGCGAAGTTCTGATAATGTAATTCTTGTAAGTGGATTTAGGTCAAATATTGAAATAAGTATATCAAGACATTCATTTGTGACGGGTAATATATCGCCTAAAATATATGGATTTTCTTTATATCTTCTAAAAGTAGCATCTTCTACTGAAGCTCTTCTCCAGGGATTTCTACCACAGGTCATATTAACTAAAATAACGCCCAATGACCAAACATCATTTGCAGCGGTTGAATAACCATATTCAAATTGTGGTACTGAAAATGTTGGTTTATGACAAGCAATTCTTCTTCGACAGTTTTTATTATCAGAAATTATTTGGTGAAAGTTTGAAATTCTATTTTGTTGTAATTTATCATTAGGGAAAAAATTATTTTGAGGTGTCGTTGGAGAATAAGCTGGTCTTTTTAAATTTGGTGACGAGTTTGTAGATGTATTTGTAGAGCCAAATTTGTATTGGGCTAATTGTGTTTTTTCTTGTAATTTAATGTTGGAGTTATTAGTAATACTCCTAGCAGAAACGTTAGAAACTTTAGTTGGTAATTTGAGAGAAGGTGAATTATGTAAATCAGAAACTGAAACTGAAACATCAGGAGGATTAAAAACACATTCAGGAGACATATAAAACACAGAACCACAACCAAAATCAAACGAAAAAGATTCATTTGTTGATAAACCAAAATCCGCTAAAAGAAGAGAAATACCATCATTTGCAACCATAATATTTTCTGGTTTTAAATCCCTATGATAAATACCATGAGAATGACAATACTGTAAAGCATCAATTAACTGTAAAAAAGCAATTTTAATTATTTTATCGCAACCAATATATTTTTTACCTTCAGTTATATTTGTAAACAAGTCACCATTTGGACAATATTCAAGAATCATATAAACAGTCTCATCAGATTCCAAAATTTCAATAAGTGATAAAATATTTGGATGTGAATGACAAATTGAATGTAAATAGAGTTCTCTTTGTTGAAATAACTTTTGTCTACTGTCCAAACCTCTCCTAGGTAGGGCTTTTACTGCTCTTGAAATTTTCAAAACGTGATCATAAGCAGCATAAACTGCTCCGTATGCTCCTATACCGATTAGCTGTGTTAATTCAATTCGTCCATCTAAGACTTGGCCCAATCTAGACAAAAGGTATTTTTTTGGCAGTGACTGGCGCATTGTTTGTAATAATTAAAATTTTAATTATAAATTATAATAAATTACTATGATTTACTATAACCTGTTATAATTACAATAAACTATTATAAATTTAAAAAATTTCCTTAATTGTTAGAAGTTATTGTAGTTATTATAATTTTAATTTATAAGAATTGATAGCGGTGGTAATATAAAATAAAAGTTATAATTATAATTATAATTTAATTATTAATTATATTTATTGTAGTTGAGTTGTAAGTATTTCGTATAAATTGTACCAAACGAACAATTTGATTTGATTTGATTTGATTTGATTTGATTAAATGTTTCGTAAAATGTGAATAATTAAATTATTACAAGAATTATTGCAATAGTAAATTATAATACAATAATAATAATAATAATAATTATTATTATTATTATTTAGTTTTATTATTGTTATTATAAATAGAATCAATCAAATTAGCAATTCTAACTGTATCGTATTCAAGGGTTGTTACTTAGTAACCAGGCCAGAACGGGCAGTATTTTTCAAAAATGCCAAAAAGAATGCTAGACAGATCAAAATACCAAAAATGATAATATATAATATACAGAAATGAAATTTAGAGAAAAAAGGTGAATTTTTAGAATTTTTAATGTGTAATTTGGAGAAAATTATAATTTTTTAAATTTTAAATTTTTAGAATTTGTAATTTTTTGGAATATTTTATAATTTATAATTATAATTCCCACCTTAGCTGAATGCTGGTTGGATATATAGGAGAAAAAATACAAAGGGATGGAAAATTAAATTAAAAAAAAGCGGGAGTTACCCTTTTTTGGATATTAATTTCTAATTTAGGTTTAAGTTTCGCTGAATTTAGATTTATACACTAGCCGCAAAAGGATAAAATTTTATTTTTTTTGTGGAAAAGTAATAAGTAGGAAAGAAAAAAAAAAAATAAAGTAAAATAATATAGAATAAAATAAGTGTAAAAAAATAAGTGTAAAAAAAAAAATAATAATAATAATAATAGTAATAGTAATAATAATAATAATAATAATAATAATAATAATAATAATAATAATAATAATAATAATAATAATAATAATAATAATAATAATAATAATAATAATAAAATAAAACGTAATTAAACGTATAAAAAATTGCCAATAAGAATGTCTGTTAATACTTACGATGCATTTGTGTTATTAGTGTTGGTTACTGTTTTGTAGATTTATAATTTCGTATAGAGTAGATAATAAATAACTATAAATATATATAAGTAAATATAAATAAATAAACAATATTATCAACTCATACAATAGCCAATGCAAACACTTAATACAAACACACTTGTAGAATAATCTACAAAACAACATACAAATATAATCTACAAAAAATACATCTACAGCTATATATATATATCTACAACTCTATTAATAATTTAATTAAAAACTCCTGTAAATCATTACAATCAGCTCTTTAATTATATTATGCATTATAAAATAATTTTCTTTCCTTTTACAATACAATATACGCTATTGTGACAAATAATATTAAATAACACCAATAATAATACAATAAATAATATAATATAATTAGAGTACTAATAATAGAAATTAATACCTTACTGTACCATTCCATTGCAATTCCCGTATTTTCAACTGTTTGTGTGATTAGCTAATATTTTATAATATATATGTCATAAATAATAGAATATTATGTAAAATTGAGAAGATATTACATAATTTAACTTATATTATTATGGTATAATTTTCTGCCCATTCGCACACCCTTCTACTTTTTGTTTCTAGACAGACAAAGCAACCAACAAAAAAATAAAAAATATCTTTATGAAGCGCTTGCTTATTAGATTACAGAAATGATGTGCAAGAAACCCTTTAATATTTTATGAAACACTATATTATTATTAATAAATAAATATTAATAAATAATATATTTTGTACGTTTACGGTTCTTGATTTACAAAGCATAATTCTGCATTTTAAGCGGTTATAAATCTAAATGTGTCAACATTGTAAGTATAAATAAAAAAAAACACAAAAAACAAAAACAATAAATAAATAAATAAATAAATAATAATAATAAATAATAATAAATAATAAAGAAAGATTAATAATTAATTAAAATAAATCAAAAAAAGTAAACTAATATTTATTAATTAATAATTAATAATTAATAATTAATAATTAATAAAATTAATGAAAAAATTATTAACAATTTGTAAACCAAATGTTTCAAATATTCTTTCAGTTCTAAATCCATCACGCATTCATTGTAGCATTCACATTTATTCACATTTATTCACATTTATTCACATTTATTCACATTTTTTTTCATTTATTTGCTTTGTTTTCTAGCATTCACTAATACATTTATCATTTCTTTATTCTTCACAGGGATGCCTATCAATATCTATTACGTAACTACACTTTATAACTAGCCCCTTGATTTAATAATGATCTAATAGTAATAATCTAATATATAATATCTAATATATAATATCTAATAATATAACAATATCTAATAATACCTGATAGTAACCTAATAGTTGCCGCTGTTTTTTATAATCTAAAATAGGAAATGTAATTAAATATTCTACAATTTAGCGACAAAAAGAATCGAGTATGTAAGAAATTGGTTTGTGTTATGTAATTATTTTATATATTATGTAATAAATTTGATTAAATTATATAATGAATAGTACTAGCATTGTGAATACAAATAATAATTCTAAAATATACTATACAATACAAAAACAAAATAGTAATAATATTAATTTTTTATAAAATAGCCATCTCACGCTAGTCTCTTTTAAAAACTACAGCCTCTAATGTACCCTAATTTAGTTTGTTAAATACTTATGAGTATTTTTTTTTTTGAGTCGGCTGCATGTTCGTTTTGTTATTAGTGGCTTTTATTATTATTAATATAATTATTATTATTATATTATTATTATTATATTATTATTATTATTATATTATTGTTATTATATTATTATTATTATATTATTATTATTATATTATTATTATATTATTATTATATTATTATTATATTA
>JAJMCY010000452.1:0-12405 GCA_030565755.1 Ascobotryozyma cognata | reverse complement strand
TATTATATATTTTATATTATATATTTTATATTATATATTTTATATTATATTATATATTTATGTTTATGTTTGCTATATTATTGTATTCTTTTAGGAGACTTCATATTTTTGCTACTAACTTCCAGTTCTTGTAATTATAAATCACATTTTGTGGTTCAACTACTTTAGCAATCCAGAATTGCCAGGATTAGCATATAGGGCCGCCGACCCATACTATGCGGCTCCTAATTTGCCATCTTATGCACAAGTTTCTTCATTTTTTGGTATTTGCTTATGGTTTATACCATTCTCTTTATTTGTTAGTTTGAGTGCTGGTGACTTTGTACTTCCAGCTTCAAATGACGGTGCAGCAGCTGGAGAACGAAAAAGTCGAAAATCTTCAGGATTAATAAAAGTTGTAATCACACAAGTATATGAATTTGTAATAAATATTCTTAAATCGTTAGGTTTTTCTGGAATAGGAAAAAGAAAGGATGATGGTTTTCTATAAAAAAAAAAAAAAAAAAAATTTACGTTACTTTATTATAAAATGAAGTATAATTATTTCTTCCACATTTAAGACCAGTTTATTAGTTCTTTGATTATCACGATTTTTTAATTTTATGTCTAATTCATGTAATTACATTTATTTGTAGTTTAAATAAATAAGATCAAAAGAGTATACATATATATATATATATATATATATTTATATACAGAGGTGTGTATAAATATTAAAACTCATTCCATAGAAGAGCGAAAAGTAAATAAATTGTTCTTTAATTAATATATGATATGGATTTTCGTATCGTAGAGAAAAGTAAAAACGAAGCCCGATTCATGCCCACATAGAGACCAATTAAGACCATCTAACAATCGAACAACATTATACTAATAATTAACGCGACTTTGAACGAAAAATATTGATTGCATAACACGCTATTCAAAAAAGATTACCCTACTTTGCTTTATTACATAAACTCTGATATACTTTATTCAATCCCTATTTTCTTCTCCCAATAAACAAACAATTTTAGTTTTCAATACAAAAAAAAAAAAGAATTGTTGAACCTCAAGGTTTTTAATTCTATATGATTTTATTTACAAATTTAGTTTATAACAATATATTATTTTAATTATATTGGCTTATATTAAATTGTACTATATATAAGTTATATATTATTATATATAGTAAATAAACACTTTGGAAACTCTAATGCTTAAAACAGATGGAATCTATAGAAAAAAATAATATTTCTAATAATGGATGTGTTAAATGTAATATAGTTAATAATAATTCGTTTAATAATCCTACTTTAGACGAGGTATTAGCAAAATCTGCTCCTCCTCCAGCAAATTTTTCTGCCTTTGTTGCTTTTTTATCTCGGTTAAATTGTCTTGAAATTTTAGAATTTTTTTTAGATATATCGTGCTATTGCAACGAGTACAACCGAATAATTTACCTGAATGACGATACAAATAATAATAATAATAATAATAATAAGAGTAATAATAGTAATGAAATTGCTTTAAACCAGCAAAAAAGACTTTTAACACTCTTTTGGCAAAGAATAATTAATGAGTATATTACCCCAGGCTCTTCACGGGAGGTTAATCTGCCTTCAGAAATAGTTGACTCTTTACTAGAGCTAAACAATTCTTTTGAATCTCAACTTTCTAAATCTTTTGCCCAAGGAAATACTGAGACCACCAGTTCAAGTTTGAACGAATTGCAAAGAAATACCTTCCCTCTTGACTTGAATTTGTCTAATGCAGAAAAAAGTTTACTGAATTCTATAAACAACAATATTATTTTACCGGATCCTCCTTTACCTTCAAATTTTATTGAAGCAGAAACCATCACTAGAGACCTTATTTATACCTCAGCTTTTATACCCTTCTTATGTCAAATCAATTCTTCTGTGAATAAAATTCCTTGTCATTCTTTTGAAAATATTTCTTCCAGGTGCTCAAATAGTCACGCAAATCCATCTCATTTTTTGCCTTCTCACTCTATTCACAGCTATTCACCATTTTCTATAAATTCTACTACTTTTACGGATAAATCTGCGATTCTTTTTTCCAATAGTTCTCAGACTAGATCACATAATCACTCATTTTCTTTGAATAAATCCACTATTTTATCTCATCCAAAAGTCAAATCTTCAAAAGACTCTCCCGATGTAGGGCAATTAAACTCCATTAGTAGCAATTCAGGCTCATTTGCAGACGATGATATGTCTGATTTTTCTAGCTGTGCAGATTTAGCTTCTTGCAATATTAACGATTCTGGGCCCAATCTGGATCCAAATACTGATTCATTAGATTTTATTTCTGGCAATTTAGCTAGTAAAAACATTCCAATATCTTCTTTTAATAGTTCATGTTCAAGCGATCTATTGCTATCTGCTTTCACTAATCCCATCTATCCTCATGCTGTTAGAAACTCATTACAATTTGATCATCAACAGTCACATCTTCAACCTACAAGTGATGATAATTGTAAACCATCTAACGGAGCAATACAAAAATCAATCCAAATTGCTGAAAATAGTAAATTTACTGTATCAACAAGTTTAAATGCCGATAGAAGAACCGATAATTCATTAGATCCCATTTCTTCAGATATATCCGATATGGATACTTATTTTTCAGATATGACATCATTATCGACAGAAAGAACTTCAACAGATGAAGGTGATCCTAGAAGTATAACTAGTAGTAGTAGTCAAAGCAGCTATTTTAAATCTTATTTGAAAAATAGAATTTCTGATACACCGGGAGAGAAAGTAATTTCCAAAGCTAGAAATACTATCCATAATTTTTTTCCACGTAAAGACAATTCTTTTAGTGCTCCTATCGAAGCACCAACTATAACCCATAATTTGCCTACAAAGGATGAATTAATATCTACTCTACCAACTCCATTATCAACCAAGCAAACGAAGATGTCAATGAATAATTCTATTTTGAGTACAAATAAAACAGAAATAAGATTGCCATACGAATATAAATTTGGGGAAGAAAATATTTTGCATGCATCCCCTGGGGCTTCTATTAATGATGAAAATAGAAAGAATATTGATAAAATATCATTAGCAAAGTTGCCCCATGATGATTTAAAGGTACCAAGTCCAACCGATGTAGGCTTAAATAAAAATCGATTGGATATTAATGACTCTGCTAAAATTTGTAACCAAGCGAAGCAGCCAAACTCAAAATCAAATAATAATACTGAAGAAATTACTAAATCATATTTGAATGAAAATATTTTTGAAACGGGAAAGACGAAAGGAATTGAAAAAGACACAGGATTTTTAATAATCGAGGATGAAAAGAATAAAAATAGCAAAAAAGATACAGATGAAACCAATGATTTAGAAGATGAAAGGGTTATGGCGTATAATAATGAAGAGGACTGTGATGGCCATTATTATAACCATTTTATTCGAAGAGTAAAAACCAATCCAATTGCTGAAAATGATTGTTCAAAAATTAGTAAACGAGACTATATTGGAAATAGAATTGGATTCCATATTAATAATATTGTCGGCTTGGATGGAGGGCAATGCCCAAGCTTTTTAAGCGCATCTCCAAAACAAAAGCGTGAGAGAGGGAGTGTATCGAGTACTTTAAGTACTTCGAATGCGATTCTATCTAGAACATTTTTATATCACGGACTAAAAAATAATAATGCATCCGAGAGAGATAAGAATGAAAATGGATCAGTTAATACAAAGCATGGTTTTATTTTGGATTATTCAAATAAGTCTCAATTTCATTTATCTTTACCGAAATTGAGCAAAATGATCGGTAAGCTGAAAAATCAAACTGAGGATGCCAAGTAATTCAATGCAATATAAGGGGAATTTTTTTTTATTTTCATTTTGTTTTACATGTAAATATTTAAGTGGCAGGTATGTTTGTATAAAATTTCTAGTTTTGAAAAGAATTTTTTTTTTTTTTTTTTCTTTTTCTTTTTTGGGGGGATTTATAGAGTGGGTTAATTTATTTTTTTACTGATTTGAATAAATTTCAAATATAATGGTTTTAATTTTTATTATTAATATTTTACTATTTATCTTGTTTTGTTTCTATTTATTTATTTTATTTTATTTTATTTTATTTTATTTTATTTTATTTTATTTTATTTTATTTTATTTTATTTTATTTTATTTTATTTTATTTTATTTTATTTTATTTTATTTTATTTTATTTTATTTTATTTTATTTATTTTATTTTATTGTATTATATTTTAGTTTTCTTATGCATTGGATAGATTTAATGAATATTTGAAATTTAATTTGATGGTTAGTATATTACTAATACGGTGTGAATAATGAATGGCATGTATATATAAATATACAAAGAAAATGTAATTCTACGTTTAGTTTTACAATAAATTATGAATAATTAACTGTATTTTATATTTGTTTACCATACACATACAATTTTCTGGTTTACGATTCTAAAAATTGTTACTGTACATAACTTATTTAGAAGAATTCAATATTAAACGTAGATAAAATAAAAAAAAATTATAATTTTTTATATAATCACATAAATATCATACCCTTTAAGGAACTTAATTAATGTGTAATTGTGTTGGAATTTCCCTTTTAAATTCATCATATATGTTTAATAAATTAAATTAAATTAAATTAAATTAATTACCTTAAATTAAACTAAATTAATTAAATTAAATTAAATTAAATTTTTCTTTAAAATGATGTACAATATAAAGCTAACAACGTAATAATTAATTCATATATGTACATATATATATATATATATATAAATAAATAAATAAATAAATAAATAAATAAATAAATAAATAAATAAATAAATAAATATATATATATATATATATACATACATACATACATACAAATATAAATCAAAACACTAAGTAATATATAAAATGCAAATAAAAGCTTTAAATGAAACAGAAAATTCGGCTACGTTGTCATCGTTTTTACCCGGGAAGATAGCCGCAAAATTAACTAAAATACCAAACTCGCCAACATCATTAGTTGCTATAGAGGAAAAACTAGAACACGCTCAAGAAAATCGATTAAAACAACTTAAGAAAACAGCAAAAGTTGCAAAATCACACGTGGATTATGCAAAAAAAGTTTCATTTTATAATAAAAAGATTTTAGAAAAAAGGTCTATTATATTAAAATTTTATATAAATAATAAACTTGAATTAGCTTATATTAAAAAAAAGGAGCAAAACTATTTATCAAAAAACACTGTTAAGATTAAAGAATTAAGTAAATCTGTTGAAAAAGATAACCTTTTCTTTCAAGTTAAAACTAATAATAATAATAATAATAATAATAATAATAATAATAATAATAATAATAATAATAATAATAATAATAATAATAATAATAATAATAATAATAATAATAATAATAATAATAATAATAATTATAATAATAATAATAAAGTTGATGTAAATACAAAAGATTTTAATTTTAATTTAGACTTATTTGATTCAGATATATTTTTAGAAAATTTACAAAAGTTTACAACTGAAAAAGACCCACTTAATATTGAATTTTTATATTCAAGAAATTATAAAGAGTTTTTAGAATTAAAAAAATACTCATTCAAGTGGTTAAATTCTGTAAAAATGTATAAAAAAATTTGTCGAGGTTTATCGATTAAAGACGAATCTACTGATGATACTAGTAATATTATTACTAGTAAATCCGATAGTGATATAAATATCAATAAGAACAATGATAAATTAAGTATTAATGGTAAGAGTAGTAACAATGTTGATAATAACGAAGCTAATACTGCTAGCACATTAGTTAATCAAAACGACGAGATTAATTTAAACCAGAACCGAAACAACAGCAACAGCAAGGATGGAAATGACAGTAAGATTTTAAATAAAGATATAAATAATCACAATAATAATAATAATAATAATAATAATAATATTAATAGTAATAATAATAACAACAACAATAAAAATAAAAATAATAGCAACAGTGATGATGGAGAAGAAAAAACTTTACAATCAATAAACTGGTATGAAAATTCATTAGAAAACTCAAATTCAAATTTAAATTCAAACTCAAACTCAACCCCAAACTCAAATTCAAACTCAAACTTGGATTCTCATAATACTACTAATGGAATGAGCAAGAATGATTCAAAAAAAGAAAGAAAAGTTCTTAATCCTGTTTCTCCTACAAAACTTAAAATACCTTTCACTTTATTAAAAGAAGCTCCAAATGAATACAGTTCTGTTGATGATGACTATATTATTTATTTAGATAATTTAGATAATAGTTTAATTAATAATTCAGCAATTGTAATTCAAAAATATTTTAGGAAATATCGTGTTAAGTTGCTTTTTAAAACATTCGCTGCTTGTACTGGTTTATCATCTAAAGGTTTACTTTCTAGAGAGTTAACATTTACTGATCTTCAAACTAAACTTGTTTCAAATGTTGTTTTAAAAGTTTCTTCCCAAATATTTCTCCCAATTTCTGTGATAGTTTGTCATTATTTGGCGACGCTTGAAAAAATAAAAAACTCATCATTAAATAGCAAATATTTACAAAAGCATAATAATTTACTTCCTTCTATCAGTCCCGCAGCAATTAAAAGGAAAGGTGCTCCAACTAGAATAGCTCGAGTTTTTTTGTCAGCTTTTCTGATTCATACTTATCCAGAGCAAAATGGATTTTCAGAATTTCCCGATCTCATAGCAAGCACTGAAGCTGTATTACATTCCTTTGAAAATTATTGTAATCATCAATCTGGATTCACTTTGGTTGCTTTTGTTAGAGATTATTTTGTATATTCATCTAAATTTGAAGATTGGCTAAAAGGGGATTTAAAGGAACTGATAGACAGATCTATAAGCCATTACACTGAGTTAGAAAAATTAAAATTTTCTATAATGAGACGCCAACAAAATGGTTCCCTTATGAATGAAGACTCTCAACAATATTTTGATGGCATAACAAAGTCAAAGTTTAATATTATTGCTAAATTAAACACCATAATTGATAAATGTAAAATTAAAAGATTAATAAGTGAAGCAATTGAAAAAACTCGTTTGGAGAATTCATTTACCTTTGCATCTCATGATATAGTTCCACTTAATTCAGAGTTAAAAATTTTAGATTCACAAAATGAAAAATCAGTTAATAATAATTCAAAATTCATACAGAAGTCAATAGAAGAAAACCTGCAGAATATAGATAATGAGATTTCAAAAATAATTGAAGTTCTTGAAAAACCTTGCTCAAAAAAGAAAAAAGCTTTTACGGTATTAAAAGATAATTTAAAAAATGAAAATGAAACGAATGATTTTGACAACAATTTGGCGAAAAATGATGGAAGCACTCTTCAAACTAATTTTAATTCAGCAGCATATTTTAATCATGAGCAACCAAACGAGCGTGTTTTTCCTTATATGACTAATCAACAATTTTTACATGATATGATCGTTGATCCAAATTTTAGGATTAGATCACATCCAGGAATTACTGATGGTTTACTAGGAAATTCTATATTTCAGCAGGATTTAAAAGTTTTAACAGTTTTTTACCGTAACAAACTAATTTGGTTACCGATAATTACAAAGATTTTTCAACTTTCTTTGTTGATGCTACATAAAAACTCGGATGATATTAATGATATTCTTCGAAAAGTTTTAAATCAAGGTGATGCAGAAAAGCTTTCCAAAGCTAAAAATGATTTAAAAGTTTACAAGAATATTAGCTTATCCCAAAAGAACGTTATCATACAAGAAATTTTGGATGATTTAGATCCTTCAGTTATATGTAAGAAATTGACAGCATCTGGACATTTTGAAAGCAGAAATTTATATGAAATAGTTGTTAATATTATGGGAAAAATGTGTGCTCCTGTTCGCGATACTCAAATCAATAGATTATATATGTTTACTACAAGTACTTCTACTAAAAATGTAACAGATGAAATATCTAGGATTGAAAAGATATTTGAAATGATTAATTTAATGTACTTAGATTTAATAAATTTTGAACTTTACTCAATAAAATCATTACTGATACCTTACGCTGTTAGTTATGAGCGACAAAAATTTGAAGAGTTTTTGGAAATCCATAAAGATGATACCAATAGTGGGTTGAAAAAGACTATAAAATGGTTATCTGATTCTTATCAAACAATGCTTTCTATTGGTTCCCCTTTAAATAGTTCCTCTTCATCTGAGAATAATTTTAGTTATAATAATCATAAAACTAGAGAAGACGCAGGTAAGTCAGTGAAAGACCGCAATATTTCTGTCGAATCTGTCTTTAAATTTTCTTTCACTAAAATTTGTATTGATTTTTCTCAACTTAAATCGATACAACAGTTTGGCAATATGGCTTCCTCTAATGAATTTTGTCATTCTAAACAAAGCAATTTTGCAAAAATTGGAAATCGATTTGAGAATATACCCGAAACTTTAAGGATGGATTGTGGAAGAATTTATTCTTATTGGATAGAAGCTCGTACGATTGTGACTACTGCAGGAATAATATTAGCACTTAAATCAATGTCCAAAGGTAATAGGTATATTTTAGAAAAGGACTGGGATTTATTGAAAGAGCCTTTGCTTAAAACTATTAGAGCGCAGTATGAAAGAACTATCATTGGACGTATTATGAGAATAATTGACAATTTTCTTGTTGTACGAGGAATTGCATTGGTTGATGAAGAGAATAATGATAGTAAAGTTGATGCCGAAGAAGAAAATAATAAAAATGATGGGCAGAAACAGAAAAATAGTATTGAATTACATGATTCAAGTTACCTGGATACTCGTAAAGAGGATGGAAATAGATCCATAAAAGAGAAAATTGTGCATGATCTGCCTATGTCTCGTGCATTTGTTGAATCTATTGTTACTCGTATTTATTCTGGAGAAGATGGTATTTCACAAGCTGTTCTTAAGCAATTACAAAAAATTCTGATTCACGGAATTCATTTGAATACAGATGATGAACAGAATGAAATTAATGAAAATGAGATTAGAATGTGCGTTCCAGCGCATGTAGCTTCAGGATTTTGTTCTTTACGTAAAGTTTCATCTAAAGATGGAAATATGGGAAAAAATATTTCTGTTGTTGAAAGTAATAGATTAGAAAGGGCTGGGCTGTTAGGATATGCAGAAGAAGTTTATTTATTACAAAAAAATATTAGTCGATTAGCAAATATAAATTTTGAAATCTATTCTAGTTTTTATTCTAATATATTAGAAGAAATTAAACTGCACTAGATTTTACTTTTCTTTTTTTTTTTTTTTAACGAGTTGTTCTTGCATTTTTTTTTTTTTTTATAACATGGGCGTGGATAATAATATTATAATAATTAGTTATGGGGATAGATAATTTTTGGGATTTTGGGGTTAACATTTTTTTAATTTTTAATTTAATATGTTTTAGTAGGTGATGGGAAGCTTTTTAAATCGAATGGGTTTGTAGTTTTTATATATAGATATGAATAGAATAAATGTTAAATAAGTATATATGTATATAAATATTCATTTATTTTATAAGTAATATTGTATATTCTTAAAGATTAAACAGAGTTTAATATATATTTAAGCAACACTATTTGGAAAATTCAAATAAATCATAGAAGTAATTTATATGCAGCTATGTTTAAAATTTATAACTGAAAAAAGATATTAAATTCATAGTAAAAGAATTTTTATCTATAGATATAGATATAAAGAAAGTTAAACAAAATGAAATAAGCAAAGAAAAACACTCATTAAAAACAATATAATTGGAAATTTTTTTTAAATTTTTTTTTTTAAATTTTTTTTCTTACTTTTGTATATAATATCTTTTAAATACGAATCGTATATATTAAGATTTAAAATTAAGTATAAAAGTGAAAAATTTGTGATGCTTTTATTATATTTTAATATAATTTATAAAGTGAATTTTGACAGTTTATTATTGTATCTGTATATGTAACTGTAATTATAAATATTATTTTATCAAGTTGATTAAAGCACAATTCTAAGAGGATACTATCTCAGCATTGTCTTTACCAGAAGAATTAGAAGGTGCAGGAGATGAAGAAGTTGAATTAGCAGAATTAGAAGAAGATACAGAATCCACACCATAAATACTAGCTTTTATTTTAAACAAATCAGAAGATTCACGAGCACCAGTTTTTTCTACAACCAAGTTCTTAAGCCATTTATTCTCCATTTGAAGTTGCAAAATGCGTGTCTCCAATTGTTCCACTTTTTCTTTAAGATCTTTTGTAGTTCTTTCTAAAGCTTGTTCACGAAGTTTCTTTTTGATACGGAATCTTGCAGAAGCAGCAGTATTACGTCTGCGTTTATCTTCTTCTGCAGCCAATCTTGCAGCGTCTTCGGGAGGTAAAACAGCAAAAGACTCTGGTAAAGTTACATTAGGAGAAGCTTTACGTTTGCGTTGGTTTGCAGGAGAGCCATTTGTAGGATAATTAAGGGTTGATGCTGCGACAGCAGGTGGTATAGATGTTGCAAGAGAAATATTCGGGGATGCAGTAGAAGAAGGAGATGGAATATTATAATTATAATTATTGTTATTATCATTATTATTATTAATAATATTATTATTATTATTACTAGTAATTTTTTTATTAGAATTATTTGTTGAATAAGATTGAGTAATTTCAGCAAAACTAGGGAAATCATAATTGGCACCAAAAGTAAAATTATTCATAAAAGAATTTTCTGGATAAGCAAATATATCATTTTTAGATATATTATTAGATGTATTTGCAATATTAATATTTTCCTTTTTTTGTTGAGAAGAATTAGTTGGGTACTGTGACATTAATCGTGGGTTAATATTTGCCCAAGAAGTTGAAGATACTGATGGATCATTAAAATTATTTGATAAAACATTATTAATGTCGTTACTGACGTTAATATTAATATTATTATTATTATTATTATTATTATTATTATTATTATTATTATTATTATTATGATTATTATTATTCTTAGAAACTGAAACATCAAGAGATTTTCCCATGTCAAAATCAAAAAATTCTGTATTTGCAAATAAACTTAAATCTTCATCTTCTCCTATAGAAATAGGTTCTGTAGGATCTAAAGAATTTAAAGTTGCAATGTATTGAGATACATTGAGAGGACGATTAAAAGATGACATAATGAATTGAGTAGTTATATTTTATATATATAAATATGTATATATAAATATATTTATTTATTTATTATTTATTTATTAGTATTTTCTTTTTCAATATTTTTTTTATTTATATAACAACGACTATATATATAAATATATGGTATATTTTTATTTTCTTTTTTGATTTATTTTTCTTTTTAATGGTAAGTAAATAGAAAAAAAAAAAAGATATAAAAAGATAAAAAAAAAAAAAAAAAAAAAAAAAAAAAAAAAAAAAAAAAAAAAAAAAAAAAAAAAAAAAAAAAAAAAAAAAAAAAAAAAAAAAAAAAAAAAAAAAAAAAAAAAAAAAAAAAAAAAAAAAAAAAAAAAAAAAAAAAAAAGATGGATCAGATAAAAAAAATAAATAATAGAAAATATTAAAGAAAACAAAAATTAAATATTAATAAAATTAATAAATTAATAAATTAGTAAAATTAATAAAACCAGTAAAACTAATAAAATTAATAGAAATATTAATAAAACAAAATAATTATTTGTATTATTAATAAAGGAATAAATCTCCTAATTTGTACGATTCCTAAGCGCGAGTAGTATTTTAGTTGTTATGGTTACATATGTGTGGACATCTTTTGGATAATAAGGGTTATATATAAAATATATTATATTATATATTTTTTGATTTTTTTTTTGCACGTGATATTGGATAATTCTCTTACTGATAATGTTTGAATGGGACGAATTTATTTATACATTAGTATTCTAGTTAATACAAGTATTTAATTATTTATTAATTACTATAATTGTCCATTAATTTTTATAATTATTTATTTACTATTTATTATTTATAATACTATATACGAATAAAACTTTTATTAGATCAAAACTAATAATAATATAATAGCAATAAAAATTTGTTTTACATACTATGTAAAACTAATATCGACATGGTTTAAAACTTGGTTGCCATGACATAAAAAAATTATATACTGTATTATATATTTAGATATTTATATGTAATTACTTAAACACAGGTTAAATAATTATCGTTCCCCAGGTGCGACAAATAGTTTAGGGGTCGATGATAAATACAAAATAGTAAAGAATTCAATTTTAGTATCAAATAATAGTAATAAAATATATTTATGTAAAAATCAAAATTGTTTGTAACTTTTAATATTTAAGAAGAAATTGTTTAAATGGTACAGAAATTTAAATATATTAATATAAAATTAGTAGACTAAATCTAAAAAAAAAAAAAAAAAAAAA
>JAJMCY010000451.1:0-12406 GCA_030565755.1 Ascobotryozyma cognata | reverse complement strand
TTTATTGTTTACTTTTATTGTTTACTGCATTTATTGTTTACTATTTTTTTGCATTTATTTTTTTGCATTTATTTTTTGCATTTATTTATTTTTTGCATTTATTTATTATTTATTATTTTTATTTATTATTTTTATTATTTATTTTTATTTATTTTTATTTATTTTTGTTTATTATTATTATTATATTATTATATTATTATTATTATTATTATTATATTATATTATTATTATTATTATTATTATATTATTATTGTTAATTCCTTTCACAAGTCATTAGGACATATATGCCCGATTTAAAGCAGACTTAAACCGATATAAACCGATATAAAGGGCATAGGACATAGTCACATTAAACCATATAGGATTAATTACAATAGGATTAATTACAATAGGATTAATTACAATAGGATTAATTACAATAGGATTAATTACAATAGGACATATAAAACATAAAACATTGACAGATACAGTCTTTTCTTCTGTTTATGCTTAGGCTTAGCTTTTAGACTTGTATTCTCTTTTAATCGTTAATCGTTGCTTGTTTATATGTTAATTATATGTTAATTATATGTTAATTATATGTTAATTACGTAATTAAACGTAATTATACGTTTATACTTTATACGTTTATACTTTATACGTTTATACTATATGCTCCAGTAACATTCTGTATTGATTTTCTTCTTACAGAATATGAAATTCCTGTTTATATTTATATGTAAATAAATATGGAACAAATTGAAAACACTAATATAAACAATAGCAATACTACTAAAAATAATACTAATAATAAAAATAACAACACTAACACAACGAAAAAATCTTTATCTCTATCAGAAGATATTTACTCATTCACTCCAAGAGAAAGAAGTCTTAGTGAGTGTACTTCTTCTTCTGCTGCTGTTTTAAGTATATATGATGAAATTAATTCCCCCTTATCTTTTGATTCTCCAATTTATATTGATCAAGAATCTTCTGAAATATTTGCTCAATTCGACGGAAACTATCTCAATACAGAATTAACAAATACGCAACTAACTACAAATAACACAAACAACACAAACAACACAAACAACACAAACAACACAAACACAAATACTGATCTTTCTTCTATTAGTCACTTTCAAAACGTTTCTTTAAACGATTTAATAGATTCTGCAAATTCTATTTCATCTGACACTTTTTTTACTCAATCTTCACCTCCTTTTTTAAACATCAACTTTGATTCAAATTCAAATTCAAATTCAAATTCAAATTCAATTTTTGATTCAAATTCAAATTCAAATTCAAATTCAATCTTTCACTCTAAATTAAACTCTCAACCAGAAAGAAAACTAACCCCATCTATACAAATTACTAACTTTGACAACATGTTAAACTTCCATATGTATTCAGAGGATCAAATTGCTTCCTCAAATATTCCAACAAATTCACAACAAAATATTCCTAATAATCAACAAAATATTCAATCAAATATTCAATCAAATTCATTTACTAATAATGACAATATTATAAGTTGGCAAGCAAAATCAATGTTAGCAACAAAACCTCAAGTTAATACTATTCATAATATCAATAATAATATCAATAACAATATCAATAATATCAATAACAATATCAATAATATCAATAATATCAATAACAATCAATATCAACACATTAATGATGACACTTGTTTTCATGAAAATTTGTCCTATAAAAATTATTCTAATCCACCAGAATTATCTCCTATATCTCCTTTACAATCAATAAAGTCAGTAACTTCTCTACCTGATTATAGCTCTTTATCTCCTCAAATTAAAATTGAAACTTCCCAAGACATTCCTAAATTGTATCTTGATACTTCTTCAAATAATCAAGTTCCTCAACATTCTACTCTTTTGCCCCCTTCTTTCCCAAAAGATACTTTAGCACTCCCAGTTAAACAAAAACATTTGGTTTCAAAACCTTCAAAATCTTCTTATTTACATACAAATGGTTCAAAACAACGTACCGTTTCAGATTTTGCCATCACAGATAATAAGAATTTAAATGACCAACGCCGTACACTTTCTTTAACAAATATTTCTCCTCAATCTACAAATACGAATCAATATTCTTTGTCAACTTTAGATTCTTTTCCAAATCAATATTTGAATTTAGATGCAAATTCAAATTCAAATTCAAATTCAAATCCAAATTCAAATCCAAATCCAAATCCAAATCCTAACTCAACACCCTCCTTTTCCGTTAATTCCCCATGTAATTCATACATTTCAACTTCAGCTTCAGATGATTCCCGTTCATTTGCCTCTTTATCTCCCAATGATGGTCGCATAACAAAGGATTTTTCATCCAATAGAAGAAGAAGTCATGAAATTAATAGACCTAATTCAAGAACACAATCAATTCCCTGTTCTCGTTCTAGTTCAAGTTCCCATTCCAAATCAAGATTAAAATTGCAATATATGTCACAAGTTTCAAATGCAGTAACCTCTGCTGCTACTGATTTATTAAATGGAAAAAATCCTACTTATTCTAATGACAATTCTTCTAATTATAGTTTAAACTATAATGGATATTTTTATAAAACTCCTCCAATTTCTAATTCTCCAATTTCCCCTCGTGCAAAGTCATTTAATGACTTTGAAAATAATCATTTAAATGATAACTCAATACCAGAATTATCATTATCAAATGATAGTCGATCTAATATTATTCAAGTTAAATCTGAATATGAGGATAAATTTAATTATTTATATACTGATAGTATTGATAAGTATAAAGATGATTATATAATGAGAAAATCTAATTCTAATAATTCTAATAATTCTAATAATTCTAATCTTTCTAATTCTAATTCTAATTCTAATAATTTTGATTTAAATGAAAATGGAGGCGTGGATTTTCAATTAGATCAAAATAATTTACAATTAAAATCAGAGTTAAAATCTAAATATAATGATTCTTATAAAGATTCTTTTAAAGATAATCAGTCTTATATTATCCCTCGAGTGGAAGGAGGGTACTTTACTGCTTTTATGAATTTAAATTATAATAATAAAACTGTATTATATAATGATATCAATGATAATCATTATATAAAAAAGCAAGATGAGTCTGATAATGAGACAGATAGTGATCATGAGTATGATCATTATAACAATGATAATAACAATGTTAATTATTATGGTGATAATAACATTGTTAAATATGAAAATACTAACGACGACGATGACGATGACGACAAAGATGACGACAACGATGATGATGATGATGATGATGATGATGACGAAGATGCAGATGAAGAAGACGAAGAAGGCAATAATGATGATGATAATAATACTTATAATAATACGTATAGTACTAATACTAGTGGTGATAGTAATAGTAATATTACCAATAATAATAACAGTAACAACAAGTATTATAACATTAATAATAGCAATAATAATTATTACAACAATAATAATAATAACATTAGTAGTTATAGCAATCATCCTGTCAAGGAGTTGAAAATTATAAATGGTTTAAATAATAGAATAATAGCAGATGAAACAGCGCATCATTATGAACCTAAAAAAATTGAATCATTTAGAGGTGTTGAAAAAAGTGATCCAGAAGTTTTTAGGAAATATATGTTAAAACTTGCTCAACCATCTGCTTCAAAATCAGCAATTAGAAAACATGATGCTAGCTTCATTTGTCAAAAATGTCATAAAGGATTTACAAGAAGATATAATTTACAATCTCATCAACTTACGCATTTAAATGAAAGACCATATAAATGTGCGTATTGTGAACGTACATTTACACGTACTCATGATTGCAAAAGACATGAAAAACTACATACTGGCAAAAGACTTTTTATTTGTGGTGGTACTTTGTCCGATGGCAAGACAAAATGGGGTTGTGGACAAAGTTTTGCTAGGTCAGATGCATTATCTAGACATTTTCGATCTGAAAAGGGTGCAGCTTGTATTAGACCTTTGCAGAAAGATGAAGAAAAGGCAAAGGAGAAAGGTTTACATAATGTAAGGCAAAGTCAAAGACAAAGACAAAGGCAAGGACAAAAACAAAGGCAAAGGCAAAGTCAAGGCCAAGGTCAAGGAGAAAGTCAAGGTCAAAGGCAAAGGCAAAGTCAAAGTCAAGGCCAAGGTCAAGGAGAAAGTCAAAGTCAAGGCCAAGGTCAAGGAGAAAGTCAAAGTCAAAGTCAAAGTCAAAGTCAAAGCCAAAGCCAAAATGAAGCTCAGCATCAATATCAAATTCCAATCCAAAATCAAATGCTGAATCAAGATCAGAATCATATTCAAAATCAAAGTCTGAATCTAAATCAAAATTATAATTATAATTATAATCAAGGAGGAAATAATATTCCAATAATTAATATTGAAAAGCCTAATGATAATTTTTGAATAGGTTTGGTTTGTTTGTTTGTTTGTTTGTTTTATTTAATCAGTTTACACTTGGGTTTTAGTGTTATTTTTGTTTTTTTGTTGTTTTATTTATTACTATTACTATTACTATTACTGTTAATATTTATTATTTATTATTTATACTTTGGCGAGGGTTTTTACAGTACTTATGTGTGAATTTGTACTGTTTATTTATTTATTTATTTATTTGTTATTTGTTATTTGTTATTTGTTATTTGTTATTTATTATTTATTATTTATTATTTATTATTTATTATTTATTCATGTGTATTTTGTGTGTTTTTACTGTTTGATGATGTACGTTTTTATGAGGGTGTTTTTTATTTATTGTTTAAAATAGCAAATAGGTGATTGATTAAAATATAATAAATGACGATGTGTAGATTTTTTATAGGAAAAAATGAATACAAATTGAATTTATTCAATTTTATAAGTAATTAATATTTTAATTAATTAAATAGAGAATAATATATGAAAAATATGTGAAAAACACATATAAAATACATATAAAATACATATAAATACACATATAAAAATATATACAAATATGTACAAAAATGTACAAAAATGTACAAATATATGTAAAAAAAAAATATGCAAAAAAATATGCAGAAAATACGTAAATATATACGTAAATATTTGAAAATAAATAAATAAATAATAAAAATAAATAATAATAATAAATAATAATAATAATAATAATAAATAAAAATCACTAATAACCAAGTCACGCAATTTTCTTGCCACCATTAACAGTTTTTCCTGTCTTTTTAATAGTTTCAAGCACATTATCATAAGAAAGTGAATCATTAGTTTTCACATTTACAGATTGTGCTGGTAAAGAAATATCAACATTTTCAACTCCTTGAAGTCTAGAAAGTGCTTTATTTACAGCATTAGAACAACCTAACAGTTAGTGTGTATGTAGACAAAGAGTAAAGACATTAGAATAGTAAAAAAAAAACACACCTGTACAAGTCATGGTTACATTATATTCATATTCATGACCCATTTTGAATGAATGTTTAGTACCAAATAATAATAATAATAATAATAATAATAATATTAATATGTACTTCTAATAATTTATTGTAGAAAATATAAAGAACCAGGTCCTTTTTCCCTTTAAATTTGCCAATATTTATATATAATTATAAAAACTAAATACCAAGATTGCTAATAAATTTACCATTACGTTGTTATCTTAGTAAGTTATACTAAGATTTATATTAATAAGCGAATTGTCTTTGAAGGAGGGTAATATTATAAAACCTCGGTGATCTGATATCCGATATAAATCAGATAACAGTATCAGATTTCAATATTGGTTATTATGTCTATTATTGGTTAATTTGTTTTATAGTTATTTGTAATTTGTACATATAAACTTTACTTGAATTATGTTAAATCTTTTCGTAATTGACAGACTTTTAAACATTCAAAGAGTATCATATTTGTACAAATATATTTGTGTTGAGATTATATGCTTTATTTAATTCATCAGTTCACTAGTATATTTATATATGATCAAAATACTTATATGTTTGCATACGTATGGTTTTTTTTGACTGTTTAAAAGTCTGCCAATTACGAAGGATGTAATATGTAATATGTAATATGTAATATGCATACTTTATATATGCATATCTATCTAATTGTATTATTAATCTATAATAGGAGATCTTATAATACAGAAGATGATAAATTGATCATCTATATGTAAAGGAATAAATTAAGTCTCTATATATAGAAATCATATAGTAATACTCTTCTACTAAATAAATTGTACCCAGCAACACTAATATATATTAAAAAACATTTGTAGCTACGTATGAAGAATTTTATGGTATGTAAACGTGTGTATTATTATATTAAATAAATCATTCTTTTACTTAAGATTCAAGATTCTATAAGAAACATTCCAATTCAGTCAATTACATTGTTATTTTGTATATATTATTTTACAATATCTGAAGTAAATTTGGTCTATGTTATGAAAAACGTTAAAAAGTATGGTTAATATAATATATTGTAGCATAATAGATTATTTTTTGTATATATATATTTAAAAGAAGTACTAATAACATATGCAAATATTTGATAAAAAAATAATAAATTCTAAATAATGTATAGTCTAAGAATTAAAATATTTTTACACTATATTGGAATCTTTATGGAAACATTATGTATAAGTATGGAATCCATGTAGAAACCGTAAACAGTAAGCCTATAAAAATACGAGACCTGAAAAAAGTACTATAATACTATATGGAATTATTTTTCAAATATAAAACTGAAATTAGATTCCTACAGTATTCCGTAATTTTTAGACGAAATTACATGGAATCCTACATGGTTGCCTTCAAAACTCATCCTACTGTACCTACTATAAATTGTTTAATAGTTTGATTTGCAAAGGTATTATATGAAGTATTTATGTTTAAATTGGATTATAAATTATTACAAATAAAATAGTTACATTTAAAAATTCATAAGCACATTCTAGAAATATTTTTATACCCAATTAAAATGTTTTTTTTTAAATATTCAGGATACTATTCGTCTTTCTCTTAAAAAGAACCATTATTACGTCGTAAAACAATAGATATAGTACTTAAATGGTTAATTATATAATATATACTATAGTAGAATTGAATTTTTAATAAATTAGGACTGTAACTGGTAAACATTTTATTGTATGTATGTATTAGTTTAATAACTGGCAGTAATGATGAATTTTAACTTGAATAAATATAAATACATTAAACAATCATAAACTATCGTAAACTATAAATATATATAATATACATAATTTTTAACTATATTATCAAATGTAAATATAAAAATTTTTTATAAACAGACATAACTCATTAGATAGATATAAATAAATAGATATAAATAAATAGATATAAATAAATAAATAAAATAAAAAAATTATAAAAATGTTCCCCTTTAAATAAAAGGTAAAAATAATGAATCAAAATTTACAAGTTAATAAGTAAATTTATGAAATTACCAAAAATCACCATGATCAAGCATTGCTTCAGCAACTTTTACAAAACCAGCAATATTTGCACCTTTAACAAGAGAAGGAAGAGAATCAGTCTTTTCAGAAGAATATTCAAGAGCAGTGCTAATACAAGTTTTAAAACAATTTGACATAATAAGTTTAAGACGAGAATCAACTTCTTCAGCAGTCCAAGGACCACGTTGAGAATTTTGAGCCATTTCAAGACCAGAAACAGCTACACCACCACAATTTGCAGCTTTTCCTGGACCATACCAAATTCCAGATTCAGTAAAAGCAAGTCTATGTTTTTCAAAAGTAGTAATAGCTTCAGGAGTTGAACCCATATTTGAACCTTCAGCAATAAATTTACAACCAGCAGCAATAAGTTTATCAGCTTCTTGACCAGAAACTTCATTTTGAGTTGCACAAGGAAGAGCAACATCAACTTTTGAAACATGAGACCAAGGACGTGCACCAGAAATATATTTAAATTTTGTTTCAGAGAAAGTACCAACAACAGAAAGTAAATCAGCACGTGAAGCTTTACATTTTGCAATTGCATTAATTTCTTGTTTAGTAAAACCTTTACCAGAAATATCAATAAGAGCACCTTTTGAATCAGAAAGAGATAAAACAATTGCACCAAGATCAATACATTTTATAGCAGCATATTGAGCAACATTACCAGAACCAGAAATTAAAACTCTTTTACCAGAGAAATTTTCTTTACCTTTTGAGGCATATAAAATCATTTGTTCAACATAATAAACAAGACCATAACCGGTTGCTTCAGGACGAATAAGAGAACCACCCCAAGAAAGTCCTTTACCTGTTAAAACACCTTCCCAAGAGTTACGATAACGTTTATAAGCACCAAAAAGGAAACCGATTTCTTTACCACTTACACCAATATCACCAGCTGGTACATCAGTATCTTGACCAATATGACGTGAAAGTTCACGCATAAATTCCGAACAAAATCTTCTAATTTCATTATCAGATTTACCTTTTGGATCAAAGTCGGCCCCGCCCTTGGCGCCGCCCATGTTAAGACCGGTCAAGGCGTTTTTAAAAATCTGTTCATAACCTAAAAATTTTAAAATTGAAAGATTAACCGAAGGATGAAAACGTAATCCACCTTTATAAGGACCTAAAGTTGAATTATATTGTACTCTGTAACCTCTATTAACTTGTAATTTTCCTGTATCATCTTCCCATACTACTCTAAATTGTATAATTCTTTCAGGAATTGATATGACCGGTATTACCTTACGTAATTCTGGTCTTTGATCGAATAGGGTTGATTCTTCCCAGGAACTTAAAAGTTCGTTATAAGCTTGTTCGAATTCGGGTTCGGTAGGGTAAACCATGTTGCTATGGAGACGTGTTGTGCTATAGAATACTTAGTATAAAAATTACTTAAAAACTTAAAAACTCTAGTATGAGATACTTAGTATGAGAATTACTTAGTATGAGAATTACTTAGTATTATATTATAATATATGAATATAATTCTAGGCACAAATAAAGTAATTAATACTATATAGTAGTAATAGTAATAGTAATAGTAGTAAATTATAAAATATAAAATATATATAAAATACAAAATATATATAAAATACAAAATATAAATATAAATATAAATATAAATATAATAAATTATAAAAAACTAAATCAAAATCAGACGCACACTGGCTTTTTATACTTGTTAAAAACCCGACCTTTAATAAATATTTTTTAAAAAAACCTTTCCCTTCCCTTCCGAGCGGCTGCGAATATATTAAACCGGGTAAATAATTATTATATAGTGAAAAATTTTCAAATCATTCTTCCCTCTTCCGGTTTTTCTCGGTTTCCAGTAATTTTATTAACTATTTTTTAATTATTTAGTATAACTTTTCTTATTTTATTCTATATTTAGATTAAATGAAGAAGTTTTTAATTTTTTAATTAAATTATATTATGTAAATCATTAAATAATTAATTATGTAAATTAAATTTTATTGGTTAATTTATTTTCCGGATTTTTTATATGATTGGTTATAATTTCCTTATCAATCTTATCATTTTCTTTTTTCAAATTTATTTTTTTAAATATGTATATTGTCATAGTGATTTATTATATTAATTACTGTAGTTACCCGATGTTGTGTGATCATATTGCCGGTTATTACCGGATATTACCCTGTGTTTTATTTTGTTACCCTATTATATATTACCTTATACTTACTTATATTATTTATTTATATAATATATTGATTACCCTACAATGTATTACCTATCTTATATCACACACGAATATGTGTGCTTATATAATACAGCGCATATGTCGGTTATTATCCTATTAAAGAATGATAACCGACGACGGTTAGCAATAGAAAATGTATAGGGTTTCGTATTCGTTTAATATAAGAAAATAAATGTGTTTATTTACTACGTGGCATTATTATTATTATTATTATTATTATTATTATGTTGACTGTATAATAACTTATAAAATAACTAAGAAGCATATGATAGGATATATTAAAAATGAGTATTATTTAGAGTTATTTATATAATTTTTTAATAATATTTTAATAGTTTTTATATAATTATAATTATAATTTTAATTTTAATTTTTTTTTTAATGTTTATAGTTATAGGGTTATTATTATTAAATCATCTCATTATAATAAACCCCAGATTAATTAGACAAGCTTTATATATACAAATATAAATAAATACATATATATATTAAGTTAGTTTAATTTTTTTTTAATATTTAAAATGTAAAATTGAATATTTCTTCGTAAAGCTGTCATTTAGTATAATTTTAAACTAAATCGCCATTATTAGTTTAATTTATATTTTTTATTATATATGATTAGTTATAGTTAATATTATATTATATATATTGAATATATTAGTAGATAATAGATAAGATATATATGTATATATATGTATATGTATGTATATGTATGAATTTTAATATTTATTCTATTACAATGATAAAATATTTAAAATTGAGTTTTTTATTTATATTGTTAATATGTAATTCAGTTTATTCACAAGGTAAGTATTGTAATTTATTATTGTTATTGTATATTTGTATTTATTGTTATTTTATATTTGTATTTATTGTTATTGTATATTTGTATTTACTGTTATTTTATATTATTGTATTATATTAATATCATAATTAACACATATAGGCCAATTAGTACCAGTGGAAACTACAACTTCATCTACATCATTATGGCCAACAACAATATTCGCTACAGCAACATTAAATGGTATTCCCACTACATATCTTTCTACATATACGCAAGTATTCTATACATTATGGCATAATTTTGCTATACCAACACCAGGGTCTATTGGTCTTGGGACAATTAATGGTACAGTTGGAACTTTACGGTTATATTCTTCTACACCAGCTGCATCTACTTAAGAGGGAAAAAAAAAAAAAAAAAAAAAAAAAAAAAAAAAAAAAAAAAAAAAAAAAAAAAAAAAAAAAGAAAATTACATTTAATACCATATTTTGCATTTTATTTTGCATTTTATCTTGCATTTTATCTTGCATTTTATCTATCTTTTCTGTTTGCTGTTATTTGTATATGAATGTTTATAGTTCTGTATTTGGGTGGTAATGATGTAATTATTATTTAATGATTTAATTAGTAGTCTAGATTAGACTTATATAAATATTGTTTCTATAGTAACAATTCTATTTATTATTAGTATGACTGTTATACTATGACCGGTATATACTTGAATGAGTGGTTGCTATAGATACATGTGGTTGTGTTGCCATGATTACCTATGTATGTGTTACTATAACAACAAAAATTTGTTTTTATCTTTTCATCACACTAGAAAAACTAAAAACTCTATTAAAAAAAAAAAATAAATAATAAATAATAAATAATAAATAATAAATAATAAATAATAAATAATAAATAATAAATAAATAATAAATAATAAATAATAAATAAATAAAAAAAAAATAATAAATAAATAAAAAAAACACACGGGTCTAAAAATATAAAATTAATACTTATTTTTCAAGCGTTTTTCAAGCGTTTTTATTTTTTTATTATTTTTTGTTATTTTTTGTTATTTTTTGTTATTTTTTACTATTTTTTACTATTTTTTACTATTTTTTATTATTTTTACTATTTTTTATTATTTTTACTATTTTTACTATTTTTACTATTTTTACTATTATTTTATTATTATTTACTAGTTATTAATTGACTTTCCTATTTAGTCCATTTTTTCCCATTCTGTATTTATTATTATTATTTAAATTATATTTTTCTGATTTTTCTATTGGCTACTTTTTTTTTTTTTTGTTACATTTTCCTTTTTGGGATTGTTTGTTTACTTGTCAAAATCAAATCAAAACAAAAACACAACAAAAACACAACAAAAATAATAAAAATAAAAAAAAAGTAAACAAACTCGGATATTTTAGTTTCCGAAAGTTTATTTTCCCCTCTTTTTAAAAGAATATAAATAGTGGCTTTTTTTCCTTCAAATGTCTTTTTTTGGTTTTGATACTTCTCTTCCTCGGGAGGAAAATAATAAGGAAAATAATAAGGAAAAACAGGAAAAACAGGAATCCGATAATTTTTTTGAAGAGGATGAAAATATTTATCAAGAGACGTGAGTTTATATTGTATTATATTATTATATTATATTGTATTATATTATATTATATTATACTATATTTATGTATATAAATACAAATTGAATAAATTAAATTTGTATCATTATTTATTTTTTTAGGTTTCCATTAGGATTCTTTTTTTTGTTTTTCTTTTGTTTTCTTTTGTTTTCTTTTGTTTTTCCCCTGTGTCAAATTGAATATTTTGTATTTTTCATTTTTTATATAGCATTTATTATTTTTTTAAAAGTAAATTAATTTTTCCCCTATTTCAATTTCAATGTTTTGTATTTTATATTTTTCACTTAGCATTTATTGTTTCCCTAGTTA
>JAJMCY010000450.1:0-12421 GCA_030565755.1 Ascobotryozyma cognata | reverse complement strand
TGGCCTCACAAAACCTTTGGGGCCTACCAAGTTCAATTGGTTCGTGAAGGAAATGGGCCTCTTACGGACTAATTCAAAGTAGGGGGAGTGTTGAACTAATATATTCATCATTAGTCATACACTTCGTTATTATTACGTAATTAGCAGCACGTGAGTATGATAGGGTAACCTTTCATAAAAATTTTCACTACTTGTTTTTTGTATATAAGTTTATAGTTTTACTTGAAAATATTAATTAAGGTTTTTTTTACTATAATTTTTACTTCGTAATCATCTCTAAATACAAATACAAAATCACCAACTTTCAACAGTTTTCTATTAAAAATATTTGTTTAGATTTGTTTTATTTTGAAAAGAACAACTTATTAAATATTGCTGTGCAATTACAGAGGTTTTACTTTATCACGCTTTTCAAAGAGACTCTAAAAAAATCGTTGTCAACTAACTATACTTTTTTTGTATTATTAAGTATTATATCTTGTTTTACGAGTTAATTACAAAACATATTTCCAGAAAGGAAATTACCCGGCATTTTCTAAGTGCACATTTTTAAATTTTCCTGTGCACTAATGCACAGACTGTGCATTAGTGCACTTTAGTATGGGAACAGGGTCGGTGGATCAATTTGATGTGCAGTTAGACAGAGGATACTGTATATGTATATATATAGTAACCGCTGTCTAATTGCACACCAAACCCGTCCACCGACCCTTTTCCCATACAAAGTTGCACACTTGCACAATGCACAGCAAAATTTAAAAATGTGCAATTAGACAATGCCGGGTAACTTCCGTTTAGAGCAATTCTTACGTAATATATCTTAACTATATTGTAATACATTGTATTTATACCATTTTTATACTACATAGTAATACATTTTGGATTTAGTAATTTGGCAACCACTTCATTAAACCTTCATTAAGCATTTCTATGCTATTGTAAAACAAAAATATAATATTTTTTTTTAATATAAAAAAATTTAACTTTTTTACTAAAATACTAATTATATTTAACTATATAAAATTAAACAAATAAATAAAAAAAAAAACTAAAACAAATATTATTTTTTTGAAAAAAAAGAAGTAATTTTCCTTTGGTTTGCTGGATTAGCATCCTGTTCTACTTTAATTTCTCTGGAACGTTTAACAATTCCATCAATTAAAGTATGAATTGCATTGTGGTTTTTATTAAATTCAGTACTAGAATTTTCGCAAATATATGAAACGGTTTCCATAAATCTAGCTGTCACTTCTTTTCTATAATCAAAAGAAGTGTTTGGATCAATAATATTTATTTCTTCATTTTCATCTTTATTTTCATCATCACTATCAGTCCCACTTTTTGCTGAACTATCCAACCCAGATGCAATTTTAATTAAATCACGATCCGTAAAAACAGATTGATCATGACTGATTATTTCAAGAGAAACTAATTGTTTTGCTGAAAGTGAATCTTTATACAGCATTTTTCAGAGAATTCATTAATAATTTGTTGAAGATCATTGTAAACTTTTAACTCTTTCTCAGAACATATTTCCAATGTATTAATTAGACCTGAATGAGCCCATCAAGATTTTATTGTTTGCTGGGTAACCTTTTTCCAGGAATCAACAATAAAGTTCATAGCTGCACGTTGGTCTAGCTACATAGAATAAATAAAAAAAAATCATATATATGTATAAGTATTTGTAAACAAAATATAAAAAAAAGATTTAAATAAACTAAAACTAAACTTACTTTATAAGCGTCAATACCCTGGCCAGATTCAATTACTTCTACAGCTCTATTATAATGTACAATATTATATTGAGCTTTAAAGTTAGCAATAATACCACAATCTAAAGGTTGAATTTTAGATGTGGTATTAGGAGGTAAATATAATATTTCAACAAACTGAACATGTCTCAATGGAATATGAGCTGAACAGTTGTCTGATATTAAAATAACATTTCTACCAACATGCCTAGAAAACCTTTCCAAGAATTCTGTGAAAAATTCTCTGGTCATCCAAGCATTTTTGTTATTCTGATACCAGAAACCCAGCTCTTTAGCACTCTTTTTGTTAAATGCTCTTGGCTTAGCTGCATGGCCAATGATAAATGGTTCAATTTTATCACTTCCATCAGCATTACTAGCCAACGCAACACTTAACCTATTTGTACCATTTTTTTTACTTGGATAAATGGTTTATATTAGTAAAAGTATATACCGTTAAAGCTTTATATCTCATAGTAAATATATATAATACTTTTGAAATGATTTATTTTTTATTTAATAGTAATTATGATATGTATTTTTCTAAAAGGCAGTATTGATATAGAAAAGATTAGTAATCATGTCCAGATGTATTGTATAATGTATATTTAACAGTATAAATTATGTTGTCTAGGTAACGAAATTACGCTGTCTAATTGCACACTAAAGTTGTCCACCGAGGGTGTGCAATTAGACAGCGGTTACTGTACAATGATTACATAATCGTAGCAATACCTTTACTATATAAAATTTTCTTGTTTTAAAATTAGCTAAAGAAAAGAAAAAAAAGATCTAAAAAAAAAAAAAAAAATTAAACAAAATCCTCCTGTTTATATTACTTGAATGGAATTTTCAGTGGCAAGGTTTTATAATTTTAAAACATTGCGTCGTTGAATCGGTTTGTGACTTGAAATTTGTCACTGCTTTTTGTGGATGATTAATTTATTAGATAATCATTTTGTAAGGGGTTTCTTGTATTGTAACGTAATTATATGTAATACGAATATATATTAACTACTGAAGTACTCGTAAAACTACGTAATAGTCATTTCCAAATCCTTTGTTCCAGAACTAGTCCAAAGCCAAGTTGTTCTCCAAATCCTTCTTTCAACTCCTATTTATATTCTTCCTTTTGACCTTTTGTTTTTGTTTATTATTTTAGTATCTTATGTCGTGTTCCATTCCATTCTTTCAGGAACCTTTACTTTGTTGTGGCTACGTGGACTCAGGTTTGTGTTGCTACGGGAGATGGGCTTCTTACACATTTATTGTGTAAAGCTTAAATATTAAAAAAATTGAACAGAAGAGAAAAGAAAATCAAGGTTAATTTGCCAAAAATAAGAAAAGAATATTAATGAAATTTAAGAGAAAAAGGTTTATAATACATAAGAAAAAAAAGAAAAAATAATTATAAAATAATTGTGATAAAAAAAATTACACAGAGATTAAGGCGGAGTCAAGGCTTTTTAGCATTGACGTATTCTGCCTATATACAACAGAAGACACTATTCAATTTCCCAACTCAATTCCGTTAATAAAATTGTCTACCTTAATAGAGAAGATGGACATTAAAGATGCTGATGATATACCTAAGGATGTTTCGCTGATAAAGGTCAAGTGGACTGAAAGCCTGAAACTAGATGGTAAAAACAGTGGTCGTTGGAAAGAATTATTTAAAAGTCAACTACGTGCTAAACGCCTTTTATTATTGTGTAAGACACCTCTTATGGATTTTAAAAATCACAAACGAGTCTCCGGCATATTGTCTTTAGACTCTAAGGCTACTCAGTTCTTACGAGAAAGTATCACTCCGGAACTTCGTGACACTTCTACTTTACCAACTGGCCGTGTCCTATCTTTCTATGACTCTTATCACTACGTAATAAATTACAGTAGTAAAACTGGAGTTTCCGCAACATGGGAAACCGTCAATAGTCTTTTCAAAAAAAAATTCGAAATATCAGGTAACTTTAACGTATTTAATACTAAATTTGCTGATGCCGCTGATAGATTTTGTGATGCTATCAAAGACACTAATATTTTTCTTCGTACCTTTTATATTCACCAGCTTCCAAAAAAATACTTGACTCCTGCTAATTCAATAATCTCTCGTCTTGGTCCTTCAACAACTTGGCGTGAAGTAAGTAGGATGTTTCCAACGGAATTCTCAATTCCTGATGAAGGATCAAACTCGGTGAACTTCACCTCAAAGAAATTTAATTTTTTCTGCAAGTATTGTCATAAAAAGGGACATAAAGAACAAAATTGTTTTAAAAAGCGGAAAGATCAAAAAAATAGTTCATAGAAAGAAGAATCTAATTCTCAAAACTGGTCAATTGAATCAAAAGCAAACTACGTTAAAGATGTAACTGTGCTACTTAACAATAATACTTTCGATTGTATTGTTGACACTGGCACTTCTATAAATGATATTAAAGAAAATAACTTTAACTATAAATCCAACTAAAACACTATCAAAAGTGTTGATGGAAGTGGAATCTCCGTAATTGGGCACTCTGATTTAAAGGTTGAAATTAGAGAAAATAATGTAAAAGGTGTTCTGTCTATAAAAGTCGCTTTAATATCACCAGCTGCTTCACAAAATCTCCTATCTGTAGGTAGTCTTCTACAAACACCTGAAATACAGAGTATTTCTTTCGACAAAGAAAATGTTTTCTTTAGTACTAAGAATAGCTCTAAACATATTTTTGGTAAATACGATAAACTATCAAATCTCTGAAAAATTAAAGCATGATTTTTGAATGAATTTGGTAGACCTCCAATTTCAAATGTTTTAGCAGCATCTAAAGTTCTTGACAAGACTGCCAAAATTTTGCTTAAATGACTTGGCCATCCCGGTACAGCAGCTTTAAAATTAATAATAAACAATAAAAAAGAATTAAATCTTAATTCAAATCCTGATGTATTAAACTGCAAAACTTGCATAAAATCTAAGACGAATCTAGTCCCGTTTAATATGACTAGGTTCCATACACATAGGCCTTTAGAACTATGTAATACTGAAGCAGCTGATACTATTTCTCCTTCTTCTGTTAATGGAAACAAGTATTAGTAACATTAAAAAATGATTTTACCAGGTATACGATACTGGAATTTGATTCATCAATGAATGAAATAATTGCTAGTTTGATAGAAATGATTAACCAAATGTACGCTCACTGGAGTGAGTTTGGTTATCGTATAGCATATTTACAAAGCGAAAATTGAACTGAATATCTAAATTCGGTAATTAAATAGCTATATTTACATGCTGGAATTGAACATATTCCATGTTCACCGTATAGCCCTGAAGCAAACGTTGTAGCTGAGCGACTCAATAGAACTCTTACTACAAAAGCTCTGAGCCTTATAATTGATTCAGAAGCTCCTTTGAATCTATGGAAAAAAGCAATGCGTATGGAAAATTACATTAACAATCGTTTACTTACAAACTCAGATATTAATTCTAGTCCATTTTCAAACTGGACCTCAAGGCCTTCAAATATTAGAAACATAAGACAGTTTGGAGTATGTGTGCTTTGCGCAGTACTAAAACACAGTCATCTTTCAAATTTTGCACTAAGAGCAAAAGCATACGTTTTCGTTGGATTTGAGAATGATGGTTCATCAATTCATAAAATATTTGATTCTGAAACTAATAATATGTTTAAATGGAGAGATGTTACTATTGGTGAAAATACACTTGGGTTTTCTAATGAAAACATCAAACACAATAGTAGTAATTTTGATAACACTGATGGATTAAGAACACAAGATGACTCAATTTTCGGCTCTTAGAAAATAGGCAATGGTTTCACGTCTACATTTGACTTAACAAATATTAGTCCTGACACTGAGAACAATGTCTACGTATTAGAGGAATCGTTAAATTGTTCTAACTTAAACAGTATCGACTCTGGATGTATATATTTAGCAAGCGACACATTAGATGATGTTCTTAATAGTTATAAAGAAGCTTGCAAAGATAAAGAAAGTTTAAAATGGAAAAAAGCGTGCTCTGCTAAAATAAAAGCTCTAATGCAAAACCATACTTGGGATATTGTACCTAAGCCTGCGAATAAAAATATAGTATCTTGTCGATGGGTGTTCAAAAGAAAATTAGACGAACACAACAATCCAGTCCAATAGAAAGCAACAATGTTTGCAAGAGGATTTACACAGTATCCCTTTTTAGACTTTTCAAATACTTTTGCTCCAGTTGCATGCTACGAAAGCATCAGAACTCTACTAGCTATCTTTGTGCAAAAGAATTTTATATTCTACAGGCTGGTTTTACTAATGCATACCTTAATGCAGATTTAAAGGAAGGAATTTACATGGAACAGCCACATGGCTTTGAAACTACAGACAAAGAAAATTGTGTTTATAGACTTAAAAAGTCGTTATACGGCCTCAAACAAGCTTCATATGAATGGAACTGTACCCTCAATGATTTTTTGGAAGATCTCAAGTTTACAGGAAGCCTATATGATCCCTGCATATACCTACAAGGTAAAGGCAAAGATTCTATCATTATTGGTTTGTATGATGATGACTTTCTAATAGTGGGACCCAACAAGAACAGTTTGATATCAGTAATTGACAAAATAGAGACGTCTTTTGATCTTCAACTTTTGGGCATAAACATTAGCTATAATAAAGAAGCTGGTTCATCTACTATTAATTAAAGCTCATATATCGACAGGATAATAAAGTGTTTTAAAATTAACAATGATAAAGCAACATATAATCCAGTGCCCACTAAAGTTGACTACTCTGATAAAAATTTTAGTATTCAATTTAACCCATCTACATATAAAAAGGCTATTGGATGTTTAATATATGTTGCGTGTTGTACTAGGCCTGATTTTGCATTAGCCGTAGCATCTATGAGTCAGAAATGTGCTTCACCTACTGTTGCTGATTGGGAAATCGTCAAAAAAAATTTCAGGTATCTTAAGTATACTGCTACTTTTGAATTACACTACAAACGAACCTCCAATGGAAATATTAAGCTAATCGGATATTGCGTTGCAAGTCATGGGAACAACGCTCTCACAAGGAAATCAATGAATGGTTTCTGTTTTGAAATTAATATATGTATTGTTAGTTGGGTTGCCAGAAGACAAGAGTGTAGCAATCTCTAATACGGAATCCGAACTTGTTGCTTTTAGTGAAGCCACGCGCATTTATCGTTGGCTACGAGGAAGCTTGGAATTTATGGAATATCCTCAGAACGGGCCTACTACTATTTATGAAATTAACACTTTTTGTATTGCTATAATTTCTGCTCCACCAAATAGAGTCTTTGACAGAACTAAACATGTGTACACTAGGGTAAAATATGTCAACCAGTATATAACCGACGGTATCGTTAAGCCAACTTACATCTCTACTGAAGATCAGTTAGCAGATGCATTAACTAAACCACTTTGTCGTGCCCGATTTTAGTTAATGCGAAGTAGGTTTGGCGTTCTTGATTTGGCTGAAGTCTCCACTTAGGGGGTGTGTTACGATAGGTGCAGCCTTCCAGTCATGTAACTCTATGCACATGACAATGTTCTTGTATTATGTATTTACCCTACTTTTATTTATTTTTCTTTTTCGTTGTTGCTTATTTAAGCAGATTTTTATTTTACGTTTTGTTTAGTCTTGTTCTTTATATTGACAACCACATGTTAACAAAAGACTATGTCTTTTATTATACTATATGTATTTGAGGACTAAAAGTTTTGAGGATTATATGTGTTTGAAGATTATGTGTGTTTGAGGATTTACAATATATATATATTTATCAGTAAATAGTTACATATTTTGAATAGACAGATTGTTTTATTAAAATATTTTTTTTTAAGTAATTATTCCCGCGGAAGAACTTTTTTTTTTCGAAAAAAAGCTTACATATTCAGTTGAAGTAAAATACAACTAATAATACATAAAAAAGAGTTTTTTTAATATAATAATCTCGAGTATAATTTCGCCAGTAAATACAAGATCTTCGGGAAAAAATCCAGTTCCTGGTGATTTTCCTCCAAGTGTAGCTCAAGACAGAGCCGAAAACACTAAGAAGGGGGAAGAAGGTAAGTATCATGGTGCTGATCAGAGTACATCAGTTATGAAACATGAAAGTGTATCCCCAACTGCATTTATGAAAGTCTTGTCGCGTTAAGGACAAACGATTGAAAAGCTGGAAGTAGGACAAAAAATACTACAGGAACAGTTAGTAAATCTTAAAGAAAAGTTACAAGTGAAGTCTTATGATTAAGAAAAAATCGTAAAAACTGAAATGCCTTCTAACAACACAGACTTAGGAGAAACAGAACAAGTTTAACATTTAGCACCAATTGGTAACATGGGTTTTCCAACTTACTACTCAAAAAAGGACGAAGGTATTATGGACTGGATTGAAGATGTAGAAAGTATATTGGTTGCAAACCAATGCAGCATCGAACGATGGGAATGGGCAATTCATTTGTATGTTAAAGGTCAAGCTAAAGAACTCTGGAAAAAAAAAAAAAAAGAGAGTCAACTAAAGGAGGTGTTCCAAAATGGGAAGATTTTAAAAAAATATTAATTGAAACAGATAAACAGAACAAAGGCAGTTGGAAATCAGGATACAACTAAACGGCAAACGGTTTCAAATTGGTAACTCCATACAATCCTTTTGCAAGACGTTTCAAAAAATTGAAGAGCAAATTCCAAAGGAAAAAATGGTTTAAAAATAGACTTGCATATCTATATCGTGCTTTTACAAGTTGTAGGGATATACAAAGACAACTTAAAAGAGACAATCCTACTAACATGTTTGAAGGATATCAAATTGCAATGGCCTACGAAGAAGATTATTTATTTGCACCTAAAACAAAGAAGATTATACAAAAAAAAAAAATAAACCTATTGGATCACTAATGCATGTCTCGGAAAACCACAGTAAGATATCTAAGAGTGCTGCATCGGGAAGAATTTTTTGTTATTGTAAGAAACCAGCCACGCATATTGCGAGAAACTGTCCTGAAAAAAAAAAAAAAATTTGGAAAAAAGAAGAGAAAGAGGAAGACAAGATTTATCTTGCGGGTAACGAAGAAAATTTTAATCTCGATAGCTATGATTGCGAATTAAATTCTCTTGAGATCAAAAAAAAAAAAGGTTGTACTGTTCCTCGTTATAAAGTGACAATAAACAATCAACAACTTAACATGATTATTGATTCGGGAGCTTCGCATAACTACGTTTCTAAAAATACTGTTAAAAATCTATCTCTAAACACTAGAAATATAACCTCTACTACAATTAAATTAGCAAATGGAACAAAAGATAAAACTACTAAAGCAACGACCCTAGAAGTTGAGATAAAGGGAATAAAATATTGTGTAGAATGTCTGACATTACCATTAAATTTAGAAGTGGATATAATACTAGGACAGCCAAGGTTACGTGCTACTAATCCTAATATTGATTTTACTATGTAAAGAACTGAATTGTCGGATCAAGTGAAATTCTTGTTAAATATATAATTACAAAAATAAATGTATTTTTAATTATTTATTAATGTTAAACAGAAAATTATATATTTAAAACTATCAAAATTCCAGCAAAAATTATTTTAAAAAACTACTAAAAACTAATTCTTACTCCAAAATCCTCCATTTAACTTCCCAAATTTCTTTTTCTTTTATATTTTTCTAAAACACAGTTTATTCCTTTTTCTGTTTTTAAACCGAAATTTGAAATTAAGTATTTAAATTTTTATTGCGACAGAAACCCTTTTAAGTCGAAGAGCAATTTTAAAAGTTGAAAAACTAACTTTTCAAAAAGCCTCCTTTTCGGGAAACAATCTAAAAAGTTTGTTTCTTTACATTATCCCCTTTTTTCTAAAAAAATCGTCCCGATTTTTAAAATATGCAGAACAATTTTCCAGAAGGGATTTTTGTAAATTTTTGGAAACGTAAATAAAAAAATCATCAGCTGAAATTTCTGTTGCATGTCCTGGTGCACAATCTTCCCGAAACACATCAAATGTTTTATTCTTTTCATCGAAGCCTGCTATTGCACTTATTTCTAAAATTGTTTTAGGAGGTGTTTTTGGATATTGAGTATTTCTTTCGTGATATTTTTTAAACCATTTTATACTTATAGCTCTGTGTTTTCTATTTGTAACTGGAATGTCTATCTCAAACGCATTTTCTCCATATTGTGCAACTAATTTATATGGTCCATAGTAAACAGGTAAAACTTTTGAGTAATTTTCAGCAGAATTTCGATGTATTAAAACTAAATCCCCAATTTTATAAATTAATCTTTTTTTGTGTCGATTAGCTTGCTCTTCTTGAATTTTTTGAGCTTCTGCCATATTGCCTCGAGTTCTTCTTAAAAATTTTTTTAATTTAAAAGATAATTCCAGTGCTTTTGTAGAATAATTTTTTATATCAAGAATTGATTTAAATGCTGGTGGAGTTAGATAATACCTTAAACTGCTTCAAATGGTGATGTTTGAATAGATGCTTGGTATGTGCTATTGTAAGCGAATTCCAACATAGAAAGTAAATTACCCCATTTTTCATGATCCATGTGTGCATAACTTCGGATTAATTGATTTATAATTCTATTAATTTTTTCTGTTTGACCATCTGTTTCAGGATGATTTATTGTTGAGAATACCAGTTTAACACCTAGACTATCTTGAATATTTTTCCAAAATTTATTTACAAATCTAACATCTTTACCCGTCACAATATTATCTGGAACTCCATGTAATCTTATTATTTCATTTATAAAAAGTGTCGCACAATTTTCGGCATTGAGTTTTTTGGGAGTTGGGATAAAATGGGCTCTTTTGCTTAATCTATCTACAACAACTAGTATCATATTATTACCTTTCTGTGTTATAGGCAATCCTGTAATAAAATCCATAGATAATTCTGACCAACGTTTTTTTGGAATTGGTAAAGGTTGAAGTAGACCTTGTATTTGTTGTGTAGAAGTTTTAGATTTTTGGCACACGGCACAAGTTTTAACAAAGTGTTTAACATGTTTAAACATTTTAGGCCAAAAAAAATATCTACTAGCCAACTCGTAAGTTTTTAAAGAGCCAAATTTACCTGATATAATGGGATCATGAGCTCTTGTCATGATTTCTGTTCTGAATTTACCATTTGGGATGCATAATCTATCATTTTCTGATAATGTATAATATAGCAATCCTTCTTTTATTTTGTAATTATTTGAATATTATTCAGGACTTTTTCCCAGTTTTTCAATAGTCTCTGTAAAGTATTCATCGTTTTTAAATTAATTTTAATTTCTTCCAATGATTCTGGATCTAATTCAGCAGTTAAAGTTATATTTACTTCAACTCGACTTAACACATCTGCAACTGTATTTGGTTTTCCTAGAATATGTTTTATATCAAAATCGTAGTTAGCCGGAAAGTCTATCCAACGAGCAACTCTGCCTGTAGGTATATTAGTTTGCGATTGGATGCCTGTTAAGGAATAATGATTTGTGTTAATGATGAATCTATTTTATAATAACAAATGTCTCCAAACTATTACAGCATGTATAATTGTGTATAACTCTTTTTCTCTAACTGGATATCTTAACTCTGCACCATGTAATTTTTTAGAAGTATAGACAATTACTCCAGTATTCTTTTTGTCTTCATCAATTTGTCCCAATACTCCACCTAATGCTATATCTGAAGCATCTGTAGATAGTACAAACATGTGCTTAAAATTTGGCGCAATTAAAATAGGACTAGTAATTAGTTTATTTTTTAATTTTTAATTTTTCAAAAGCTGCAGTTTGCTCTTCTTCCCATGAACTATGTGAATTTGCATATGCTGTTAATGGGGCAGCTATATGAAAATAGTTTTGAACGAATCTTCTGTGAAAATTGGCAAGACCTAGAAATGACATAGCTTGTTGTTTTGGTGTTTTTGGAATTGGCCAAGTCTGAATTGCTTTTATTTTATTTTCTTGAGGCTGAATTCCTTTTTGCGAAATATGGAAGCCTAAAAAATCCACATTATCTTTTCTTTAGCTATTAAATGATGAAATCTAAGTTTATTTAATACAAGTTGGACATGTTTTTTATGTTCTTCTGTAGACCGACTGTAAATTAGAATATCATCTAGATAAACAATGACAAATTTATCCAAGTAGTCATCAAGAACTCTATTAATCATGTATTGGACGTGGCAGGTGCATTGGTTAATCCAAACGGCATTACTTTTCATTCATAGTGTCCTGATTTAGTACTAAAACCAGTTTCATGTTGGTCTTTTATTTTAACCAAGAATTGAGAACATGAGGTTTACGATCTCCTGAATAAATGGGTGGGCCTGGAATTTTGAAAGTTGGACGATAATGTATTTCTTGATCGACTTGCATCGCTACCACTTGTAAAGAACTGAATTGTCGGATCGAGTGGAATTCTTGTTAAATATATAATTACAAAAATCAATTTATTTAATGATTATCATAGGGTGTAAGTCCAACTTATACTATGTGGCAACGAAAGTCCAAAACTCTGGACGCTAACAAATTGGACTTGCACCCTGTTACCACCAAGAATTATCACAACCACATAAAGGAGGTGTGCGTTACGCACACCGACGAAAAATTTATGGATTTTTGGTGGGAAAAGTCGTAAAATTATGTAAAAAAAA
>JAJMCY010000449.1:0-12456 GCA_030565755.1 Ascobotryozyma cognata | reverse complement strand
CAATATATTACACTTAATATCGTATTCTGTAAGAAAATGTAAAATTGCCATACCAACAAAGCGCGTATTTTGCAACGTGTGTCTTACATAACACGTACTTACTGTAAAATGTATTTCGATCCTTTTTACAGATGGTATTAGTATTATACTTCGGTTATGTTCAATAGCGTGTATGAATTACTTACTTATTGCACTGACCTTTTGACTCTAATCTATATATACACTAGTAAATATATATACACAATAGTACGCACATTCAATAACTACTACTTATTAAATATTATTATTTACTAATTATTTAGTTTTAAACGACTATAGACTGTACTATCTCGTAATTATACCCCGTAAAACAAATTATATAATACAGCACATAATATTACATAATCGCACACATTTTCTTTTTTTTCTCTGTTCCAGGAATTTACTAAGCTACGTTATTGTTATTATTTTCTTATTATATAGTAAAATTATAATTATAATAATAATAATAATAATAATAACCGGTATAGTAATATTTATTTGTTTTTCTATGTTATTATTTACTTAGCATAAATTTATTAACAACGACAACAAACAGAAAAACCACAATATTTTTTTTTTGCCAGGAGTTATTATTTATTTTTTAATCTATTTATTTATTTGTTTTATTTTTTTAATTCATTTTTTGTAATATATATTATTTATTATTTATTTAATATTTATTTTTATTTTTTAATTTTAATTTTAATTTTAATTTTAATTATTATTAATTATTAATTTTTTAATTTTTAATTTTTAGTTTCAGTTTTAGTTTTAGTTTTAATTTTTATTTTTTCTTTTCTTTTCTTTTCTTTTCTTTTCTTTTATTTTATTTTTATTTATACTTATACTTATATTTATATTTATATTTATATTTATAGTTAATATAATTTTTTCCTATTTCTCTAATTTTCCATTTCCCATTTTCTTATTTCCCTTCTTTCTAATTTTCTAATTTTCCCTCTTTAAACACCTTACACACTCTACACACAAATTCAAACACATACTCATTCTCACCCACCTGTAATTTTTATGCCTCCACAACTCTCAGTCGACCAAAATTCTAACTGTTCTCCCATAAACGATTCGATTAAAAAAAATAATACGACTAATATAGATCGTAAAAAATTATCTGTTGCTAGCTATGCTTCTTCTGAGGAAGGTATTCTTTCTGATATTTCTCCTTTAATGACTCCTCCAGTGCATCCCACGGATTTTTCTACTCAATCTTCTTGGGATCTTCCAACTATTGAATGGTTAAAACTTCGTGAAGAGGAAAAAATTTTAGAAAAATCTGATCCAGATAAATCTTCAGTTTCTTTTCTTTTTAAATCTCTTGAACTTGTTCATAAAGTTGATGTCAAATTTGCTGCGCGTATAGCTGTCGGTGGCGACGCCACCGACAGTGATAATACAAATACAATTATTGGAACAAATTCAAACCCAGACACAAACACAGACACAGACGCAGACACAAAAACAGATACAGATACAAACACAGACACAACCACAGACAAAAATGAGAATGTAAATGCAGATACAAATACTAATACAAACTCGGAAGATATTTTGCAACAAATGCCAGCTATACCCCAAAATCTTCTTGCAGAAGTATCTCAGTATATTGAAGATCCGAAAGAAGCAACTTTATGGGCATGTGTTATATCTCACTATGCAGAAACTGCAGTTCGTTTGCCCTTTGTCATTGTTAATCGCATTAGTAAAAATGGCGTTCCACCAGAATTACGGGGTCAAGTTTGGCAAGCTTTTGCAAGCTCACATTCTTCAAACTTAGCATCATTTTATAAATCACTTTGTGGAGAATGGACACCATACGAAGGTGAAATTGGACGAGATTTACATCGTACATTCCCTGATGTTGAAATTTTTCAACAAGAAAATGGTACTGGTCAACTTTCAATGGGTAAAGTACTACGCGCATTTTCTGTATATGATCCTGAAGTTGGCTATTGTCAAGGTTTAACTTTTCTAGTTGCCCCTTTATTACTTCATATGAATGAATGTGATACGTTTTGCATGCTTTTAAGATTAATGGAACTATACGATTTAAGAAGTATGTTTACATCTGACATGACTGGCCTTGCAATTCGTATGTACCAATTTGAAAATTTATTAGCTAGAGAATTACCTGATACATTTGCCCACTTTGCCGATATTGGAATCCAATCAATATACGCATCTCAATGGTTTTTATCTCTTTTTGCTACCACATGTCCTCTTAAAGTTCTTTATCGTATTTATGATCTTTTGCTTACTGAGGGAGCACCTGAAACAATGATTAGAGTTGCTCTTTGCGTTTTAAAGCGTAACGAATCCCGTCTTTTAGCTTTAGATGAAGAAGATGAAGTCATGCAATACCTTTTATCCAGATTACTTTGGTTAGTATATCCTGATAATGGCGATGAACTTATGAATGATATAAAGCAACTTTCTTCTATGATTACTAGAGAGACTTTAGAAGAATTAGAAGACAATTATAAAGTGACTCATCCTCAATTAAAGCAAAATGTTTTTCGTCCCCATTCTTCGTCTTCTGCTTCTTCTTCTTCGATAAATTCAAATGCCATTAATAATAATAACAATACCCAGAATAATACCAACAGTAATAGGCCACAATCTACTTCTTCACTTTCAATGTTTTCAAAATCGCATGATTCTTTACCTACTGTAGCTGAAGATATCTCATTGTCTACTAATGTAAAATCAAATTATGATTTTGCTGCTGCTGCTGCTGCTTTTATAGGTAGATTAACAATAAAATCAACAAATGCTTTACCTACTCAGCAAAATTTGCCTTTAAAAAAACAATCTTCAAATGTTAAAGGCCAGGATCAAGAACAGTCTCAAGCCCCTTCCTCAGATGAAATTACTTCCGAGCAAATAAAGCCAGTTTCTTCGCAATCAGCAAAATCTAATATCGCTACCTCTCTTTCTTCTACTTCATCAGTCTTGTTAAATGATTCTAAGTCATTGAATACTGAAGATGCAGAAACAAAGTATACTGATGCAAGTATGTCTACTAAAGCAGAAAGTGAGAATAAAAAAAACGAAAAAGAGAAAGAAAAAGATAAAGAAAAAGAAAAAGGAAAAGGAAAAGGAAAGGAAAAGAAAATTAATAAAAAAAATATGGACAAAGAAAAAGATGGAAATGGTCACGTGGTTGGCTCTTTTCATGATTCACGAACCACAGAAGCTGAATTACAGGTTCAAATTGAAGATCTTGTGCTGGCACTGTCGGATGTTCAAAAGAAACATGTAGAATCTTCTGAAAAGTTAGAGATATTAAAGTGTGAATGTGAACGTGATCGTCAACGTGTCGTTTCCATTTTATCTAAAGTTCTCGAAGAACGGAAATCTTTAAGAGAATTAAATGACAAACACCAATTCATATCAAAAAATGCAGCGGAAAGCACTGATACAAATGCAGAAGATGGAAGGATGACTTTACCAGATTTAGATATGGACATAGATAAAGAAATAGTTGAAAGTTTAGGCTATTTTAATGCAACATTGTATTGCGATAAGGATGAATGTAATACATTTATAGATATGATTGCAAAAAATGAACATCTTGAATCTGAAGTTAATGCCGCTGACAAGCGAGCAGCATCGATTTCGCATGACTTTGATCTTGCCAAAAGAGAGTTTGAACGCGAAACAAAAGGACTTCGTGATCAAATTATTTTATTACGACAGCAACTCGTTGAATCTCAACGTGAATCTAGACGGTTATCTGCGCATTCATTTGCAGATAATTCAATTGCTTCTTCAGGAGCAAGCGGTGTTCCGGGTGCTAATGCATCTGGGTTACGTGAATTACGATTAGGTAGAACAAGTTCTCTTCGTGTAACATCTTCATCTAGTGGAGGTAGTGTTGCACCAGTTTCTCCGATGATTGGGATGCATAGAAGGTCTGGTTCTCTTGTGAGGGATAAACGATTGAGTTTAACTACTGAATTAAAAGATAGCCCTAAAAGACCCTCTTCTGCTCATCAAAAGAGTTGTTCGGTAGATCAAACTAATTTAAATAAATTTGGACATGAACATATATAATTTTTTTTTTTTTTTTTTTTTTTTTTGAAAAAGGCTTTGGCAAAAATACTTGATATTTATTTTTTACTTTGGATTATTTAAATTAGTTATAGAAAAATACTTTAAAAACATTTAAAAAAAATTACATAAAGAAAAAAAAAGAATTTAAAAAGGCAGTAAAATATGAAATAATTACTAAATAAACAGAATTTTAAAATTTTTTTTATTAATATTTAGAATAATAAATATTGGCTAAATATATTTAATGTTAATTTTTTTTATTATTTATTTTCCTATTTTCTATTTTCTATTTTCTATTTTCTATTTTCTATTTTCTTTTTTTTACTTCTATTTTTTTTTTTTTTTTTTTTTTTTTTTTTTTTTTTTTTTTTTTTTTTTTTTTTTTTTTTTTGGCATCATTTTTGTTATACTTTGAAGCTATAAACATTTGATCGAATAGATTTACCGAATGATGTTATCTATATCGAATTAATTAAATATAAACTTAATAAATAACCCCCTATATATAATCAATTATATAAGCTATAAATATAAAAACAATTAAATAAGAAACAAAATGATAAAGCCCAAAAATTGCAAAAATTAGATGTATAATAACAAAAAGTAATAATTATAAAAAAAATAACAAATTTATTTTTTCCATTTGAAAGCATTTTTCATTTTTTGATTAAAATTTGAATTTGATAAATTTCTTTTTTTACTTTTATTTTTTTTAGGAGGCTTATTTGTCATTGGTACATGGTATTTTTTAAATAAGAAACCCGGATGCATTATTGTAAGGAAAATGATAGCAATAAGGATCATAAAACCGTCTAATACTAGGAAGTAAGCTTCATGTGTCATGACAAAGCCTGACCAACCTTCAGCAAGCTCTACAACTCTGTATATACAACGGATATAAATGAAAGTCATTGAAAGTATCAAAGAATAAATAAAAGGTTTCATTAATGGCGAAGATTTTATAGCAGTCATATCATCAAAATTTCCTTTTCCAATTAATCCACTTTCTGCAGCTAAATCTTCATTATTCAATTGCTTCTCATTAACGTCTGAAGTATGGTTTGAGTTATTTGATATATCATATGTGTTATTATTATCATTATTATTATGACTATTATCATCTTCATCTTCATTATAGTTATTAATAATTTCCGTTGGGGTGTCAGGGTTATAATCTGAATTTGAACTGTAATTATGATTATTGTTAGTATTATTTTTTTTTCCCTTAAAGGGAATATTTCTTGCATAACGTCTCCAAAAATCTAAACCCAACAATAAAAATAAAGATATAGAAGCAACTTGAAAAGCAATACCAGCAACCATAATATGTGTACCAGGATCAGAGTCTTTACCATCTTGTAATGCTACAGCAGCCATACCACCACCAACTGCTTGTAATACAATAGAAATAAGATCACACATCATAAATATATATGCATACATCATTGGAGAAATCATTGAATATTGTGTACCATATAAAACAACAATTTTACCTAAGAAATAATAAATACCACCAGAAAGAAAAGCTGGAGCAAGTGTTAAACAAATAATTTGTACAATAAAATCATTGACATCTAATGGTTTTGAATTTGAAACAGTTCTAGCAATATAACCACCAACTTCTAATCCAATACCAATAAACCAAGCTATTCCAAACCACCATTGTGAATATATGATTGATATTATACAAGAGATCACCCATAAAACAGCAAATAATCCAATAGCTGCTGCATTTGCGCCTAATGCTGGTAAATATCCGTATAAATTTACCTGTATATCTGCATCTGACATTTTGTGCAAAATTATAAATAATAAATAATAATAAAAAAATAAAATAATAAAGTTTAATATAAATAATAAATATCTAGTCCGTTTAGTAACCAACTATGCAAATCTTGATGATGTACGTAGTCCAAGTAAAAATTAGCCAATGAATAGTCACAGGACTGCTTATATAATCATCCGATTAATATTAGTCATATAATAAATATGTTAAAGCACACGTTAATTAAGGAAAACTAAACCGATTTATTATTATATAATAAAATACCGTTATGCAAAGAGACAGACAAACAAATAAAAAGAAAGAAAAACAAAAAAAAAAAAAATTTGCAAAAAAGAAAAGCAAATTGTTCCTATGGTAACCAATTATTTTCTGAAATTCCATTATCTAAAAATATATTAAATATTTTTACAGCACTGCCCTGCGTACACCTCTTATTTCCTTTATTTCCTTTAAAAACCGACATAACAACCAAAACAAAAATTTATGTACTCCGGTACCGTCTCTACCTCAGAAACGGAACGCTATGGGAATTGGAACTCCGTCTGAATAAGGCAAGAGATTCAAACTCAAGAATGTTGAAATATGGGATTTTATGATTAGTCATTTGGCATTTTGTGTGTATTATAAAATCATTGTTATATACATTAGTCTTTCTTTTACGACGATTTACGTTTAAATTTTTTACTATAATAATAGATTTTTTTGAATCTTATTTTTTTTAACACCTTATAATGTAAGGGAATTGATTGATAATGCCAGCCATACTTTTTAGCCAGTGAAGCCAACTTAAGGGTTTATGTAAGTTTTTTATAATATATTATCTACCGTATATAGTAATTATGTAGAAAATAGGAAAATAGTTAGTTTTAATTAATTTTTAGTGTCATAGAAATATATTTATTTAATTTGAACAATAATTTAGTCTACTATTAAGTAACTCATAGTAAATACTTTGATTATATTGATATTTCTTTCCCATAGTAAAAAAAATGTAAAATATAAGTTAAAAAGTATTGTAAGACTAATAAAATTAGCAATAGCAACAGTGTAAATTAAAAATTTTAATTTATTAAAAAAGCGTAGTTCTTGCTCTCCTAGTAATAATAATTAAGTAGTTTATATAAATATATTCCTCCTTACCTAAATAGGCAAAATATTACAAAATAAGATTTTAAATAACTGTAAATCAAATAAATATATTTCTATGACACTAAAAATTAATTAAAACTAACTTGTTTCCTATTTTATACATAATTACTATATACGGTAAGTATATTATTATATATTGATTACATAAACCCTTACATTGGCTGCAATGGCTAGAAAGTATGGCTGGTATTATCAATTCCCATAATGTAAATAGTTATTTAGAAATTCAAATAAATAAAAAATAAATTTTCTATATACTTCGTAAGCCGTAGAATAAATATAAATAACATATAAAAGCAATTATATAAAAAATTAATACTCCTATTTAGAGTTTACGTTGCTGCAGTAAACAGTACATTCCATTCCTCAATCTCATACCTTATTCGGACGGCGTTCCACTTCCCATAGAGTTCCGTTTCTGAGGTTGAGACGGTATAGTTTTATTTTTTATTTTATTTTATTTTTTTCGTTTTGTTTTTCTATTAGATTTACATAGTAACTAAGTAGAAATATTATTTCTCTTTAAAGAAACTTTTGTATGACCAAATAAAAACCCCGGGTACGCAATAGTAAGAAGAAGTATTGCTAAAAAAATTAATAAACCATCTAAAACTAAAAAATAAACTTCTTTTGAAGCTAAATAACCATCCCATCCGTCTGCAAATTCTATTACTCTATATATACATCTTGTATATACTAGTATAATAGAAATACAAAATAAAATTATAAAATAATTTAAAAAAGATGATTCTTTAATTAAAAAATACGGATCAGTATATGAATTTTGTTTTTGATACGTAGATTCAGATATAATACTATTTGTACTTGTTATTGTATTTCCATCTGTTATCAATGGACTGGAAAATGATTTAAAGGGTGCTTCCATATAGTTTGTTGTTTTATAAGATGTAATATTATTGTTATTATTGTTACTCCTCATAGGTTCAGTTTCTATCGTTCTATCATTCATTTCAGTATCATTAAGTAATATCGGAATACCATATAGAGGAGAATTTAAATTTGATTTATATTTATGATTTGGATTTGAATTTGGGTTTGAATTAATAAATGGAAGAAAAGAAAAATTAACATCCGAATAAGGATTTATTTTGTACCAAAATGGAGGAAAAATCAAACCATTTTGATATAATTTTAAGAAAAAAATTCCTCCTAATATTAAAAAAATACTCATAAATATTATTTGAATAACAAGTCCAGCTATAATAACATTTGTTCCAGAAGTTGAACTAGTTGATGTAGATGTAGCTGCCATTCCTGCTCCTGCTGCTTGTATGAAAATTGCTAACCAATCAGAGACAACAAAAATAATTGCATATAATTTTGCAGGTATTATAGAATATTCATTACTAAATAAAGCAACAAGTTTTCCTAATTGGTAATAAAAAGCAGCGGCGAAAAAAGTTGGTGCTATTACTGTACATGATGATTGAATTATATATAATGTTCTAAGATGTGTTGATGAAGAAGACGAAAGAGATCTTGCAATGAACCCTATAGTTTCCATTAGGAGTCCTATTGTCCAAGAACTTGCGAAAAAACGTTGGCGATATACTATTCCTAACGTTAACTGTAGTACTAGTAGTATTGCAAATAGAGCCGATCCGACTGCATTTGGACCTAGCAATGGTATGTAATGATATGGATTATATTCTGACATATTTTTGATGTATGTTTTAATGTTAATATTATGATTTATTTTTCACTACTTATTCTTTGTTTTATTCTTGCTAGAATAACAAACTGATATATATATGTACATATATATACATTGTAATCTATATTCTACATAGGTACTATGAGGTTTACAGTTTCTCAACGTGTACTGGTATACGTAATAAATGAATGTACGCGCGGGCGCGGCATCATAAAAATGAAAAATACTATGGTATACAGATAACAAAAAAATAAACTTGTAATATTTTAGAGTAAATTTATGTTACAATTTTTCTCAAAAAATTTATATTGAGCCTATCAGTTGTATTTCTTATATTAATATTAGCACACGACAAACTTTATTTTGTACAATTTCACTTATAATTAATTTTTAATGTACATACAAAATTACATTTGTATGAATAGAGTATTAATCAAGATTATTTATAAAGAATATTACATAACACTATCTAATAAATATTATATAATATATTATCAATACATTATACAATATTACTAATATATAACCAAATATTGGTAATACATTTGCACCATAAGAATTTTATTATTCAACACTAATTATAATGACTAATAATAATATATTTAAATTTTAAATTAAAAACAAATATTATATAATCGAAGACACAGCCCTAATAATTATTGCATGTAAATAATCTAAAAAATACGCTAGAGGTTTAATAAGTAAATGAAATTAAAAAAATAAACAAATATTGAATCTAAATTTAAATTAGATGCTTGTAAATAATATTAAATAATAGTATTGTAAATAATAATATTGTAAATAGTAATCTTTAAATAGTAATATTTTGAATTATAGTATTGTAAAAACAATAACATGTAGACAAAAAAATATTTATTCCAGTAGAAAATGTATTAATAATTTTGTAGACAAAGTGTGATTGTGTTGATGTTTATTCGTAGTACAAAGTAAATAATATAAAAAAAAAAAGCGAAAAAACAAAAAAATGAAAAAATAAAAACAAAAAAAACAAAAAAAAAAATAAAAAAAAAATAAAAAAAAAATAAAAAAAATAAAAATACTACAAAATAGTACATATAAATAATAATAAACCCATATATAATTTATAAAAAAATTTAACCATAGGCGCTACCTATAATACAAACTAGCAATTTACTTCACGAAATGGAAACCATAGGCAAAGGATCGGATAAAGATCGGGTGTCGCTTATTCTAGAGATTAATGGGAAGCTTCTTTTTGAAGCTTTAGAAGCTCGTTCAGCAGCGAATAGTTCGAAAGTTCCTTTATCCAGCGTTTTTTCATCGTAAGTGTTGAATCTATGTGTTTTAAGTTTTTAGTTTATTTAGTGTATTTAGAGTAGTTAGTGTACTTAGTATATGTTAATATTTATCAATATGTATAAAAGCATAAATGCATATATGTATAAAAGCAAAATAGGACAGTTCCATTTAATATTTAATGCATCTAATATGCTTAAATTATATGAGACGCATGATTGACTGAATAAAAAATCAAGCTTATATTAATTATAATTTACTCTACTTGTTTATTAAAACAATATTTTTATATACTATAGTAATATTATTATCCATATATATAATTGTATATATAAATGTATATATAAATGTACAAGTACTAACTGACAGATGTATGAAACGTTTGGAAGCTAACCTTGCTTATTTGGCATCTATTGCCGATAGATCAAGCAAACAGTCACATTCCCCAAATTCAAACCAATCAAGTAATCCTACTATTCTTGCGCCTGCAATATTAACTCCTCCTCCAGAACTTCCCTCAATTTTCCCTTTGTATTCTAAGTTGGTTTCTTTATTTCCCCCACATTTATTAGCTCAAAAAAATCCTGCTTCTCCTCTGAATAGCAACAATAGCAAAAATAATAAAAACAATAAAAACAATAGCAACAATAGCAACAATAGCAAAAACAACAGTAACAGCAATAATATCCAAAGCTCAAATATTTATCCTCAATCAATTTATAAATCCCCTGTAAACAGTAACTTGGACACACAAATTCCCACTCAAAACTATAACCAACAACAGAATCGATCTCAAAGCAAGTCACAAATTCAATTGCAGAACCAGCTGCAGAATCAATCTCCGAGTCAATCACCGAACCAATCTCCTAGTCAACCACCAAATCAATCATTAAATCAACCACCAAATCAACCGCACACTCAACCACGAAATCAAATACAAAACCAAGTACAAAACCAAATACAGTATCAAACACAGAAGCAACCACTGAATATTAACATAAATTTACACCAAAATAATACAAATACAAATGCAAATTTAAATCAAAACATCCATAATAAACCTCTGGATCTTCCAAAATCATTAAATGATTCCCCTCGACCTTTACAATTTCGAAACCAACACCAATCTTCATTCCAAGTACCAATTACTCAAAACCGTATTTCCAACAATCAGTTGCATCCTCAGCCTCTTACCCGATCTCCACATTTGAAAAATAATATTGATTTGCACCAGCTGCAAACACAAATTCTTCTTCAACAGCAGGCAAATCAACAACTAAATCAGCAAAATGAAATATCTTCAAATGACGATCAAATAGACTTCCCCTTTATTCATCAGCAAGTCATGCCTAATACAGTCCCTACATCGGGACAAAATTTTACTACTATAAAAAATCCTTCCCATTCTCCAATCTCAAGTAATCTTACTCAACCACCTACATCTTCATCACAAATAAACAACCAAAATTATAATATAGTTTCAAATTCAACCAATAATTCCAACATTCTTCAACAAAATATAAACGCACAACATATTCCAAATAGATTCCCAGCTTTACCTTCTAAACCTTCACCTAAGCAATTTTCTAATGATATAATAAATCCTGAAAATATTCTAAAAGATATAGATATGTTTTCACAAAACCCTGCATCTGTTGATTTATTTTCAAATGCTAGTATGCCACAACAAACTTCTAATCCTCAACCAAGTCCTGTGATAGTTGGAGATGGAATAACTCCACCAAGACGTTCTCCTAATATAGTTATACCAAATAATATAACTTCACCACATTTACCATCTGTTCCATCTATACCATCTGTACCATCGATAACGCCGACATTACCTACTGTTCCTTTATTGTCTTCTAATCAGATTCCATCTTCATTACAATCGTCAATTGGTACATCAATTCCAACATCAATGTCAACAACACCATCTATTAATTTTGGCAATATTGATTCATTGCAAAATGATAATAATATTCCTATTATTAATGAACAGAATAATGCAAATAATATTATTCCTAACATTAGTGAACAAAATAATACAAGTAATGTTGTAAATTATAATACAATTAATCAGAATGATAATAATAGTGATAATAAGATTATTCCATCTAATAATACTTTAGATCATATCATAGATCCTATGCATGGTATAGATTTGTCATTATTAAATGGAAATTATATGAATATTGATTCTGCATCACCAATAGGGTTTTCATTAGATAGTGGTACTTTATCTAATGATCCGCCTTCTTCTGTTTTTGATATAGAGGGAGATATGGCTGATAATATATCACAGATGTTTGCACAATTTAATCCTGAGTAAGATTTATGTTAATTTTATTTGTTTATTTGTTTATTTGTTATTACTGTTTTTTTTTTTTTTTTTTTTTTTTTTTTTTTTTTTTTTTTTTTTTTTTTTTTTTTTTTTTTTTTTTTTTTTTTTTTTTTTTTTTTTTTTTTTTTTTTT
>JAJMCY010000448.1:0-12507 GCA_030565755.1 Ascobotryozyma cognata | reverse complement strand
TCTTAAACTACCATAAATGAGAAAAATTACCTATTTTGGAACTTACCCGGTTTATTTCAAAATGCACATTTTGAAATTTGGGTGTGCAATGTGCAAGTGTGCAAATTAGTATGGCTCCCGTCTCCGGGGACACGGTTGCCGTGCGTTTTGAGAGGGTGTGCGTTTTGGGAGAGTGCATTTTGAGAGAGTTTACTGTATAATGTAAATAGATGTTAAATAAATAAATAAATGTAAATTATATTGTATTATATTGTAAATAAACTAAATAAATAAATATGTATTGTTAACATATAATTCGTTTATATATTTTAAAAACACCAACATGCTTATAGTTTCTGGGGTTAAAGAGCATCTTCCTATACCAATGCTATCACGACAAAGACTAACAATCTTTCAACTGAACAAGAAGAAATAGGCGTACACAATATTTTGCGTGCTAATAAACCAAGTCCAGGAAATTCAGTAGATTTGTACTTCCAGTATTTCAAAATGTCAAATTTACCAATATGTGATATTAATGCAGATGAATTATTCATTTTATTTTTTTCCAACAAAACTGTAGATGAGTTACCAGTAAATTTTGTAAAATTAGAAAATTTTCTATTAGTCGCTGTTGAATGTAAATATTTTTCAAGCTCTTCTTTAATTTCAAAATCATTATTAGCATATGGTATAGGTGATGAACTGCCAAAAAATTTTCCACTAAAATCTTCCTGATTAGAGTATATATTTATAGATGAATCATAAACAAAATCTGAACTTTTATTAACTCCTTCTTTAAGCTTCTCAATTATTGTTTCGTGGATTGCATCAGGAAAAACACGTTGTATAGTTTTTAATTTGTACCGAGGATCAAAAATAGTTGCTTGGATAACCATTGCAGTATCTGAAGTTATATTGTAGTAAGTGTTCAGTGTTTCCATTCCTAATTTCACAGCAAAAATACCCTTTTGAGAATATTGACCCTGATTTTCAATAATAGTGAGAAAATACTTTTTAATTTTATAGAGACACAAAAAGTATTAAGAAAGCTTGCCGATTTTCTTTGGAAAAAGTTTGAATTATTATCCCCAGGATAAATTCTATCGCATATTAAACTCCATTCTTCTAAAGATGCTTCATTTGTTCTAATTTTTAAGACTAATGAACGCAGTTTTGCTATTGGGGAAATATTTTCTTCATCTATCCCAGATTCTAATTGATGACGTTTTTTATTATCAAAATTAATAGATTTCGTGACTCGTTTTGCTATCAAGTTAATAACATGGCATCCACATCTTACCCAATTATTCTCTCCTGTAAAGGGGTTATGAAGCTCATAGAAGCATAGTGATTCTAAATGATTGACCGCAGTACTATTATTTGTAGCATTATCTGTGACAATGCTAACTATTTTTTGTTCAAGTTCATAAAATGTAATAGTCTTTAGAATGTGTTCAAATATTTTTTGACCACTGTGATGGGGACCAATATAAAAAAAATCAAGTAGAACTTCCTGTCTATCAAAGTTATTGTCAATAAAAGAGCCAATGACTCCCATATAGCTTTTTTTATCTTTAGCAGTCCAAATATCGGTGACCAAAGAAATGTAAAGGCAGTTTTTTTGAATTGTTGATTTTAAGTTCTCTCTTTGAGTAGCATATTGGGATTAAATAATTCTTTTTATTGTACTTGATGAAGGGATTCTCAGTTTAAATTCTTGGTTAAACGATGCGAACGATCGGAAGGAAGGTGCGTTAACAGTTGTGAATGGTTGAAAATCAGATACTATCCATTTTGCTAACTTTAAATTATATTCATCTTGAATCTTTTTTATATCTTTTTTTATCACTTATCACATTATTATTCACCAAAGAAATTTCATCATTTTTTGTGATCCTATGAACCGTTTTTAAGTGCTGATAAAGCGATCCATATCCAGCTCGTTTGGAACCATCTTTTTAATATTTTTTACCACATATGGTACACATAAAATGTTGAATGGTATTCTCCGATTGCACCAGACGAAATAATTCATATCGCCATATAAATGTTTTATTTACTTTATTACTATTTGTTGATGATTGACTGGCAGAGTTTGTAGGTAGAGCTGGGCATTGGACCGTCCTATTTCTTAACCGTCCTTTTGGACCGTCGGTCTTTTTTAACCGCTTTTTTTAACCGCGCGGTCTTTTTGAACCGCTTGATTTACCCGGTCGGTCTTTTTGGACCGTCTGATTTACCCTGGCGGTTTTTTTGGACCGTCTAATTTTTTCATACGGTCTTTTTGGACCGTTAAAAAAGACCGCTGACATAATCGTTATGTAATTCGTATTTACGCGTATTAAAATATATTATCTAGTAGACAACTACAATTATAATATGTACGCGTATTAAGGATATAATAACTACATAAAGTTCTAATCATAATATTTACTTAAAGTTCTATTTATACATCTTGTAATAGTGTTTATTTTATTGAAAAAATGGAAGAAATTACGAATGATCCAATTATACTCACCAGTCCTAGAGGATCAAGTCCCTTTGAACCTGAAAATAATGAAATTATTAACGACTCTTTAGTATCGATCGAATCGTGAGTAATATTTACATACTTTAATATTTGCATATTTTTAAAACATTTTTACTAATTAAAACTAGATCCACACAAGATGATGAATCACCAGTAGATAGAAACATGAATATAACACGTAATTATATTATTCTTTCTAAAAATATTTTCAAATACATATGTTGTTTTTGTAATAAATCCTTCAGCGTAAGGAACTCAATATCTACTTTTAGTAGACATTTGAATTCTACGCACATTGAATGGGGAAATACTAAACCCACTGGACTAGTTATGGGTCCTTTAATCCCACTTTCTGCAGAGCAAGAGGAAAGCTTTAAAAGTTTTTTAAATCGTTGGATCGTGATGACTAATATGCCTTTATCGACAATCGAAGAACCCGAGTTTCTCGAGTTCCTTCAAACTCTTAACGGTACTGCTAAACTAGAAAGTAGAAGGACTTTTACAAGAAATATAAAAAAAGAATTTATTGATCTACGACAAAAATTAAAAAATTACTTAAAAAACTGTTTCATGGTCTCATTAACATTAGATCTATGGACCTCTAGATCTCGCACACCATTCATGGGTGTAACAGCCCATTGGATTGATGAAGGTTTCAATATTCAATCCGCAGTATTGAATATCACTGTCCATCCTCATTCGCATGATGGTATTTCATTAGCTAGAGAGATTACTACAATTGTTAGTTCTTTTGGTATTGAAAATATAATACAAAGCATAACAACAGGTAATGCAAGAAATAATATTGTTGCATTATCCATTATTAAAGACGAATTTGAATCATGAAGTGTTACTCCGCCAATTCATTTTCGCTGTGGGGCTCACGTATTACATCTTGTTGTATCCAACGGAATAAAATCGATCATGACAATAGTCGAAAAAATACACTATATGTCAGTAATGCTAAAATAATCTACAAAATTAAATCAAAATTATACCGAAATGTATCCCACCGGAATGAACGTTATTAACTTACCTATTGATGTAACTCACCGATGGAATAGTACTCATCATATGTTAGCTAATTATGAAAATATTACTTTAATTGTGAAAAAAAAAAATGAGACTACATGCCGACTTTGGAAAATATACTTTGTCACTAGAAGAAGAAGGAAAAGTTAGCATTGTAATAGATTACTTAGATCCATTTTATGAAATTACTCACCAGATATCTGGGTCTTTCTATTCAACTATAGGTATTAGTGTTTTTTTATTCGAGTGTCTGCGTGCTGAGTTAGTGAAAAATATTAATAATACACCATATTCAGAAATAGAAAGTGCAAATGATGATATGGTAACAAAATTAGCTAAATACCTTGAGCTAGTACAAAGCGAGGAGTTGGCTGTAATAGCTTGTCTTGATCCTCGTATTAAGTTAGAGCTTCTACCAGTTACAATAAACAGAAATAAAATTAAAAAAATGCTAACAGAAAAATATAATCAATATATTAGTAAAAAACCTAACCTTCGAAAGAGGCAAAAACATCTTTCTACGATGGAAAGAATGATTAAAAAAAGGGCAGAGTTTAATAATAACATTGTTGCTAATATATCTGGTAGCAACGAAAACTCTACTAGATTGGGAAGCAACGAAAATTATATTTTACAATCCATTGATGAAACTTCATCTTTGGATGACAACGAAAACCCCGATGAATTTTTGACTTACTTTGATGGCCGCCTCATTTCTCTTAACGATGACCCTCTTCTGTGGTGGAAAAACCACGCATCTCAAATGCCTGTATTGGCTAACATTGCCAGAGACACTCTTTCGATTCAAGCTACTAGTGTAGCAGTAGAAAGGCTTTTTCTCAAGCTGGAAATGTGTTTTCTTCGAAAAGATCTAGTCTTGAGGACGAAACGGCTAGAGCTTTGTTATGTATGCAAATCTGGAAGGGATTACAATTTTTATAATTAAAATACATATTGCTTTGTTTTTTTGTTGAAATAATATATACTAAGTATTTATTAAGGCTCTTTTGTATAATATTTATCTTCCATTTGTAATTTGTATACTAAAAAAATATTATTTAAAATCTGTTTAACAATAAAAGAAAACAACATATATCTATTAAACAATAAAAAAAGAAATTAAAATAATATAGTCTAGTATAGGACAGTACAACATAACATAATATAGTCTAGTATAGGACAGTATAGTGTGGCCAAGTATATAGCATAATATTATATAATGTATTAGAGTAAAATATAATAATACAATAGAATTTAATATAAATTTAGTGTACTAATTTTTAAAAATTAGCTACAATAAGTAAAACTAAAAAAAATCCTTAACAACAATAAAAAAATACATAGTTATTAATAATGCATATAAATTCTCTTAATATTTTAAAAAAACTTGAGAAAATAAAAATTTTCAAATTTTTTTTCAAAGAAGCAACCATCTAATAAACAATGTATTTCAAGCGGTCTAAACAGACCGCCAGCTTCTAGTACCCAGTCCAAACGGACCGCTGGCGTTACCCGGTCGGACCAAAAAAACTGAGCAAACCTGTTGTTATGGGAAAAAGACCGTCCGTTTGCCCAGCTCTATTTGTAGGAATTGAAGTAAAAATGGGTGAATTGTGGGAACAAGAGGTAAGGAATTAGGTGTAGTTGTTGAAGGTAAATCATAAAGTAAACTATTAAAAGAATTTTGTGGAGAATGTGGGTTTGGAACAGATTGTAATCCTGAGATTGGCGAAGAAGGAGGGAATTGAGAATTATTATCCATTATGTTATAGTATGTGTATATTAAGAAAGTTTAATTGTTATGTATATTTTATATAATGTATTTGATTGTATAATGTAATGATTTACAAAAAAAAAAACAAATTTTGCGATTTACAGAGTGCTTACTTATATTATGAAGTTAATGTTGCATCACCATTATTATTGCTTAATTGAGAGATGTTTGGCGATGAACTACTTTCATTTTAACTGTTCCATCACTTTCGAGTTCATCAACATGACAACGTTGCTTAATAAACAAATATTTTTTTATTTTTAGCGCTTATATAAGAATTTCAATATATTAATAAGCTCATTGTTTTTTACCCGGCTTCATTGGAAAAACAAAAAAAACTCTCAACCGCACAACCGCGTTTGATGAGCCCTGACTATATTATATTAATTATTCTCCTCAATCTTAAGAAAGAACATTTACAAGATTTATATATTCTACGAAGATAAAATGTTAACGAAACATAAAACAAAAATACATGACATGAACATTTACTTGAAATATAACTTGAAATATAAAGTTTCAGAGTAAGTGTGAGATTTTATTTAATACAGTCAAACCTCTATAAGTGTACAGCAAAATCGTCCACGAAGAGAGGTTGATACCTTGAACTAATATGAGATAAGTGGCGTATTGCTTATGTAAAATGCACCCCCCCCCTTTTGGTTTACATTTATACTTTTACCTACGGTCCTCCGGGGGCGGGCTAATTTTTAGACTATAAAAGATATTATATATGTATTTGGCAAAGTATAAAATATATGCTTCTAGACGCAGATAAATATAAATTAAAGAGTATTTGTCAATAATATTAAATACCCTCCTCCTATGTTACATTCGTACAATTATCTATGGGGACTTGGGTGGGATGCTAGATATGCAATACACTTTATTTATAAGTATAAATCTTTCATATATATTTATTCCCTTATTGATCGTAGATGTAAAATGCACATTCCTCTATAAATGCGCACGAAACCTTTCTACTGAGGGTTTCCACTTATAGAGGTTTTACTGTACAAGAAAACAATTCTAATGATTATGTGTCGACTTCACTTTCTAACATAAAAGAGTAAAAATATACAAATTTGATTATTAATTAGAAAAGAGATCTTACAACTTGAATTACTAAGCTGTGTGATCAATGATTCATGAAAACATCGAACGTAGAGTGTGATGGGAACAGTAAGGAAACTTGATGCGACATTTGTTGGAAATAGAGAACTTAACGAATATCTATAGTAACCACTACCATACACAAGTAATGCTAACCTATTAATGTATATTCATCGATATTATAAACATGCATGGACTTTCAGTACATGCATATGCATCAACACAAAGTGCATAATCTGAATGAATCTATGTGCATGAATCTACATTAAGGACACGTATACTACGCATTGCATAATTTACTTATCTACTGATTTACTTTTACCTTTATATATTTTAACTATATAAATTTTGTATATAAATAGACATCAAGTTCCTCACTTGAACAGTAATTAATGCAATTATATTTCTTTACAATTTACTTAAATATATATATTTTATTTATACACATAATACACATTACACTATCTTCAACAAACATCTTTACAATGACACCAAAAACTAGAATCACCAACAATACAGAATCAAATACAAACCCTACACCTCAAGACTCTAATGTCCAACAACATTTACTTATCATTAAGAATAATAAAAAAAAAATTTTATATTACAAATAACTCATAGTAAATTGTAGATTCTTTATTTTTTTCTTGTATTTAAATCAATATATATTAAAGTTAAATGCATGTTATAAATGCTTTATAAGAATTAAAGTAAATCTTTCAAATAATTAATTTTTACAGCAGTTAAGCTCTTATTTATTAAAGTAAGAATATTGTGTAATTAGTTTACTTTTACTGATTTACACTGCATACTAAACATATTATATATTTTCGTTTAGATTATTACCTTTGTTTCTCTGATTACAATTAAAGTTAATCGTACGTCTAACAAACTAATGATCATGTTGCTCTAGTAACCATGTTATTCATAATGTTTTAAATCATCTACCTTGGTAAAACTAAGTATTAAACATTTTTGCCAGGTTTTTTTGTTTTGCTGTACGTTATTATGATTTAAATTTACAGAAATTTGTTATTATTAAAGGAAATATCATTGCTAAAAAGATTATTATTTAAAATCAAAGTCAGATAAAATATAGTTAAAGGTAAAAACAAGAGTGAAACAGGGCTCTCCAAAACCGGTTGTACAATAGGAAACGTGTAAAATAGCAAAAAAAAAAAAAATTACATAATCATCAAAAAAGTAAAACTAAGCAATATTCTCATGAATACAAACTAAAAAGTGATGGGAACAATAATAAGCAGCTATAAATGTCAATAGTAATAGAAATGTTTGCTTTAATATTAAAAGTACACTTATATCAGTTTGTAAATTATTTTTATTTATATCAATATTATAAAATTAAATACATAATATATACTTTATTAAAAAAACTTTAATATTTTAAGACATAAATTTCCTAGTTCATAATAGCAAATAACTCAGAATCCATACATCTCTCCGTTTTTTTTCTTTCAATCATTTCATATTTACTCTCTGAAATAAATCTTTGCATGTTTCTCTTGATGCTTTTTCAATTCATTTATGTCTGGATACAACACTTCTTTATCTACCACTCCTAAAAATATTGATTCTTTTTATCCCGAAAACTATATCGTTCAACCACTCACAGAAAATAAAGAACTAGCGAATCATTTTTTTGGAAGCAAGATCTTTTTTCATTAGTTAAAAGTTTTGACAAAAATTGTTCTTTAAATTTAATATTTGTTTAAAAAAATACATAAATATTAAACAAAACGATTTGGCTATGGAACATTATGTTGGCTTTTAAAACGTGTTCATGGACTATCTCGAATGGATGAACAATCATTATTAAGTAAGCGTAATAAAAAAAATTCAAACATAAAACAACCACAAAAGAAACACAACACTAACATGAGCAAAATGGAACGTACAAGACTTTCAACTATTCACTGCGGTTAATTCTAAAGCTTTCGCAATTATATCAAGTTTCAATCAATTTATAAGTTTAAACTACCTTCTCCTAATACAATAAGAATTGTAGTCGCACGATAGCATGAAAAACGAAACAAAATGAAGCATTCTCTTGCAGCAAACTGCGACTATATATTACTAATTTTTGATATATGGACAGCTCCCGACAAAAAAAGTTATATGGGAGTAATTGGTTTTTTTATCGATAAAAATTGTACTCACAACGAAATTATTTTAGACTTCTTTAATAGAATATAGTATATCTAATGAACTAAAATATAGTTACCATAACTACAGAACGGTTGTTACAGAGACCCGATGGCTTTCTGTGAGAATACCAGATCACGTGCACCATAAATAATAGCTGAGATAATCAATGTAGGAAGTTAACTGTGATACGAGTGATGGACTAGGACGTATCATAGGAAACATAATACAATTATACAATATGCATGACAAGCTCAGTGATACGAGCAATTACGTAGAATATAAATAAGTACAAAGTATATAGAACATAGATAGAGATAATAGAAATAATAATAAGTAATATAACGAATATAACAATAATAATTCATACAAACATGGCCATCACACGTAGCAACTCCGAGCCCACCGAAAACCCAACAGCCCGTACACCAAGCGAAGACGTTACTACCTCACACTTTATTGTTGAGTGGATCGAGTATTAATCTCTTTATTCATTTTCTATTGTTAGTAATTAGCTTTTAATAAATAATAAAATATTATTTATTATAACAGTATGTATCATAGAAAATATACAACAAATTCTAGTTAAAGTAATTAATTGTCTACACAGTTTAAAGTGCAAGACAAGTAATATTTCTACTCAAAATAAACTATAGAAAAGCATATAAAAGTAATATAAAACATTACATGTAACAAGTAAAACAAAATAGCCTTAAAGTATCAAGTATAAAACAAAAAAATAGTAAGAGGAAAAATATATTAGACACTAGTAAAATACGCTTCATAAAAAAGCTTCAAACGTAACATTAAGTATTAAGTAACCCACTTTTATACAAGTACCCATATAAACAAGTACTTAATATATTATTATTGTGGATATATAATTATAAAATACTGATTTTCAGTGTATAAATATCACAGGCTGTACATAGAATAGATAGATAACTTTAACTTTAACTTATGTGTTAATATAATTTACTTCTTCGCTTATTTACGTTATATCTAATATTACAGATAAATTTTAATAATTACATCTAATTACGAACTATGACGATATCCAAATCCTACGACTGCCCCAGACTCCAAGGCTCAACAATTTTGACGAGCCCTGGCCCTAGCTAATAAAAATTATTATTATGAGTAGTTAACATGGCTTCTTATGTGAGAAAAAAAAAATTATATTATTTATTTAGTGTATAATTAAAATTAATCGTAGGTATGCACATTAATTACGTGTTACATATCATTCCTTAATACCAATTAGCCCCCAGATCTAAAGGAAGTCAAGCAATCACTAGAAGTGACTTCTCAGAAGATGTGCAATAAATATATATTTGATTATATTTAAAGGTGAATTAATAACTAAAGCATAAAACAAAAAAAAGAATTTTGTTATTGTCGACATCTTAATGAGAATCTTGATTCTACTGGACAAGAATAAAAAATAATTTGAATACACGCTCATGCTTTAAATAAATTAGTAAACATAATACTTATATTTAAATACATTTTTTTTTATAAAACTATTTTATGTATTAAATCTATAAATTAATGACAGTTATTTTATTTATATATTTTATTTTTATCTTAGCGATGCATATATACCAAAACCTTTTTCTCTGAGTTATAATCTTTTATATTTTAATGGGTTTGACTATAGTAACATTAGGTAATCACCTATGTATAATTTCACAAATATATCTATACATCATTGATTTAATAGCCTATAGTAGTGGTTATAAATTTATACTCTAGAAATTACCATATATTGTCCATCACAATACTAAGTCATTCCCATATTTAAACAGTTGCTATTGACAAGTGCCAAAGAATGCAATGGCCTATGAACACTGTATACAACGAAAAAAAAAGACTTATATTTTTTTTTTTTGACTATAGCGTATTTGTATTAGCATACTTTTACTATTCTACTTTATTTGTATATTTTAATAGCTTATTTTCTAACGGAAGGACTTTTTCTTTTTTGTTTTTTATACATGGAGTTCTTATTTTAAGCAATTATTGTATTTTTCCTAAATATTTAATTCTCGTCTATATTTTTTCTACTTGATATTACCTTTTCTATAAGAAATTTTTTTATTTTTTTAGAGTTAAGTTTTCACTTCTATTTGAAAGTATAAACGATCATACAAATTTTCAATAAAAACAAATACATTTTACGTTTCTAAGGATATCATTTTGCCTTACTTGGTTATCATAAACAATCGGGAAGATCCAAAATAATATTTGTTTCAAATAATAATTACTAGTTAATCGGTTTGACGTGCCACATAGCAACAATCTGTATAATATGATCCTAAGATAGATAAGTTTTCCTGCAATGTTTTATCTTTATATTATTCGATGACTAAAATTTTCGACAATATATTTGAATTCAAAAAATTTTGCAATGGTGTAAGTACCAGTTAAAAGTGAAACCCTGAGCCCATCTTATGAAAAATTGTTGGAACCGTCGTTTATCGTTATGAAAGCATATTTATAAATTTATGTAATCAACTTGCAAGGGTTTTTGTGTGCATGACAACTTAACCCCAATTCCTTTGCACTTGTACAACTACAAGACTGCAGGACATTCAAAAAAGAATAAAACAGAAGACTCTATAAGCTTATACAATATTTAAAGGAATTCAATAAGCAATTATAGTAAGTATAAAAAAGCAACTTTGGACACATTTAGAAATATCAAAGATAAATTTAGAGTATATAGTTCTTTTGAATAGATCTTTAGATCTAGAAAAAGTGTGTATCTTCTCCGGGTCATTTTTTTGTATATAACCCTACGCCTACTCAAAACAAAACCAAAAATTATTTCAGTTCTTAGCTCTTTCTATTGGCTAAAATGTTTTTTATTTGGCAACCTTCCATAATAACCGTTGCAATGTATATTTTGAATTGAGGGTATTTCCCTTTTTATTTTTGTCGTTTTTGCCATTTTTTTATATTTCTTTCACCATTTTTTTGGCGGTCGCCCTTACGGGCGCCATTTTTTTTTCTCTTATATTTCTTTTTTTTTTCTTTCTAAAGACCTACTACTTTTTTTTCCCGTTTTAGATATTTTTTTTTCTTTCTTTCGACTTTTCTTTATTATTCTTTATAAATGTTTTTAAGCCCAATTTTTTTGGGTCGTCTCCGTTTAACTTCTATTAGTGCTTTATATGTACTTGTTTCTTATTTATATATTTTTTTTTTTTTTGTATATGAGTTTTTCTTTTTTTATATGTTTTTGTATACGTTATACGCCATGGGTCGCCACTTGTGGCGGGCTGCTATTAATGGTTCGTATATAAATGTTTATTGTTACATGTATATGATTTCTTCTTTTTATTTATATATCTTTGTATACATTCTATTCTATGGGCCGCTACCTGTGGCGGGCCGCCATCCATTATTTTTAAATTTGTTGTGTACAGTATCCTCTGTCTAGATGCACGCTGTCTAACTGCACACTCTATCTAATTGCACTCCAAATTAGTCTACCACCTTTTCCCATATTAAACTGCACTAATGCACAGTGCACAGAAAAATTAATAAATGTGCACTTAGAAAATGTCGGGTAATTTTCGTTTCTTGAAATACTTTTTGTAATTAATTCGTAAAACATATTGTAATACATGATAATACATAAAAAGTATAGTAAGTTGACAATGATTTCTTTAAAGTTTCTTTAAAAAGCGTAATACAGTAATACCTAACGATTATCATAGGGTGTAAGTCCAACTTATACTATGTGGCAACGAAAGTCCAAAACTCTGGACGCTAACAAATTGGACTTGCACCCTGTTACCACCAAGAATTATCACAACCACATAAAGGAGGTGTGCGTTAAGCACACCGACGAAAAATTTATGGATTTTTGGTGGGAAAAGTCGTAAAATTATGTAAAAAAAAATAG
>JAJMCY010000447.1:0-12547 GCA_030565755.1 Ascobotryozyma cognata | reverse complement strand
AAAAAAAAAAAAAACTAAGAAAACTAGGAAAAAAAAAATAAGACAACTCTAAAGAATATATTGGTAATTTTCAGAATAGTTAATTTGGAAAATAAAATTACCAATTAAATATTTAAAAATTATTTTATTTTATATTCAAAGTTTTAAAAAAATTAAGGAAAAAAACAAGGAAAAATAAGAAAAAATACGAAAATATTTTAAAAATATTCACTGAAAAATATTAGCATCTAGAAATCCTTTACATATTTTAAAATAAAATTATAAAAAATTTAAATACTACTTTAATCTCATTTTTTTTTTATTTTATTTTTCTTTTTTGAATGATTGTATAATGCAAATTAAAAAACCAATTTCTGCCGATCGGAAAGTAGTCCGGTTAACTGAAGCACATAAAAAGTTTGTCATAGAAATTTCTACTTGTTCGGAATCAGAAATTCCTAAGCTAATTAAAGAATTTGGTAATTGGGAAGGTACCCGTGGAGACTTGCTTTTATGGATCCCAGTATTAAACAGATTCGATTTAATATTTGAAAAAATAATAAAAGAACATCATTTGGATGGTCCTTTCGTATCAACTTCTTTTTTTAATACTTACAACGAGAATTTGTTAATTTCTATTTTAGATTTTACTCAAACTTTATTAGAACATTGCTCTAATAGAAGCGTTTACTCAAGTGGGAATCATTTATCCTCTTTACTCTATTCTTTATCTATTCCTGTTCTTATTGGAACTTTAAAAGTGTGTGATGCTATTGGATTACGATATGCTTTATCTCAGTCAGGAAAAACTACCATCAATGCTGTCAGCCAAGAAAGAGTTTTTAAACTCACAGATTTTTTTCCTCCTCCATTAGATAATGCTGAAGTACACACAACAATGACTTCTTTGATAGATCCTAATATTGTTTGGGACAAAAAATGGTATACTCTTGAAATTCAATATTATCATTATGGCGAAATATCTTCTGAAACTCAATTTAAGAATCAAAAAATTTTCAATCATCAATCTGAACATCCTTCTAATTCTCCTTCTATATTTAATACTCCGACTAAATCTAAGCAATCTACGCAAAAATTTCCTGATAAAGAAAATAATATTCAAAATATTTCTGAAAATAATATTCACCAATCTTCCGAAGGTCTTTCCATTTTTAGATTAAGTCCTGAAGAGGTTGCTTCATTGCCCTTTAAAGAGATTTTAAATAAAGTATTTGAAAACGTTCCAAAAGAGTTTTGGTTTAATGCTTTAAATAAAGCAAGGGTTGCCAAAGCTTTTGCTCCTGGTGTAGAAAGTCTTCAAATGCGTATAGATTTAGCTATTGTAAAAGCATATTCTGTTGCATATATTTCTTCTGTTGGAAGTGATACTGCCTTGTTTTCAAAATTGTTTATTCCTCAACCACAGCTTGTCAATAACTTATGCACTTTAATTAATCCTGACAGTGCTTCCAATGACGATTTAAGGATTGCATCTTTAAGGGCTCTTGAATCTCTTTCACGTCACAGGGATCGTTTATCAGAGATTTTAGCTTGCTTAAGCGCAAACGTTAGTCATGGAACTCTAATGTATATTTATCGTACATTGATACAGCAAGCTTCTTCTGGTATTAATTTTAATGATACGGTAGCATGTAATGTAATTACTTTGACTCACAGTTTAGGTTATTCTCATCATGCTGCTCAGCTTATGCTTACTGCTGGTATTATGCCACTTCTTGTTGAAATTATGCATATAGAGACTCCCTACGTTCGTTTTATATCAAAAGTAATTGCACTAACTGATCATATCATTTATATTTCATCTACTGCTCTAGCAACTTTTATTGAAGCTTCCGGCCTAAATACTTTGATTTTTTTAGTTGGGCGGGAAACCGATTATGGATTATCTCTTCAAAAATCTAAGTCAGAAAATCCAGCTAATGGAAAAAATTACGTTATGCCATACAAAAGAATTCAACTTTTGAGAACCCTTTTTAAGTTTATATTACATATGCTTCAGTCAAGCGGGCATACCGACCAGCTTAGAAATCTAATTGATTCTTCATTATTAAAGTCATTAAGAGATATTATTTCTCATCCAGAAATATTTGGCGCTAGCGTTATTTCAAGCTGCCTGAATGTGTTATCAACTTTTCTTCATAATGAGCCGACATCTTATTCTATTATTAATGAAGCAAAACTTCCTGAAACTTTTGTGAAAGCAATTCCTCAGATGATTCTTCCTTCATCCGAACTATTATCAGCTATTAGTCAAGTATTTGGAGCAATCTGCTTAAATTATAGTGGTAGGCAACTTATAATTGATTCAAAAGCAATTTATCAATTTTTTGCTTTGTTTAATAGTAAAGAAATTTCTGAAGAACTTTGTCCAGCTGAGATGTCTATGTCATTAGGTAATTCTTTTGATGAATTAGTTAGACATAATCCTCCTTTGAAGGATGAAGTACTCCAAGATATTTCTTTGATGTTAAAAGATGTGTACAAAACTTGTGCCGATATCAAATTAGAGCAAGATTCCAATTTTCAAAATAATGTAGGGTCTATAATTAACAATAAAGTTGAAGCTAGAAATTCAGATGTAGCTGCTATTATAGAGAACACTTGTAGTTTTTTGGATGGATTTGCAATAAATGCTTTTAATATTAAAGAACTTGGCTCAAATGATAATCTTGAAACATTATTGAAGTTTTTCACATTAGAAACTTTACCATATGATTTCGGCACTAGTGTAGCTTGTCAGGTCCTGTGCAAAGTAATTTCTCAATTATATACTCAAGAAGCTGTCCAGGTGGCACATAAAGTTCTAACTACTGCTGCGGAAGATATTGAAAAAACTCAAGAATTTATGTCGTTTAACGATTCATTTCCTTATATAGAAAGCTTATCCACAGCAGAAGCTAGAGCTTCTTATTTGCTATTATTAAGTAGAACAATTTCATATTTTAATTTAATAAACCATCTTTACGGTCCTCCATTGGTAACTCGAGCTCGAAACCCCATTGGTCCAGCCGCAGTGCATCTGCTTAACTGCACTGAGCATAAAAATTTTCTGCCTTTAATTTTTAAGCTTTTGCCTTTTGCTTTATGGGAAGATATAGTATTAACAGAGTCTTTCAGTCCAGAGTGGCGAAAGCTTCTTTCTTCTAATATTTCAGATTCTAATAGACTTACTGATGCTGCTAAGGATGAATTAAAAGAAATTACTGCAAATGTCGATACTAAATCTTCTTCTTTTGTCAATGCAAAAGTTCAAAAGTATATTTATGCGGAACTTTGGAACTCTATTTCTAAGCTTATTGTAGGTATTTCAAAAAGTTTGCAAGTAAGGCTTCCTACACTCAAACAAAAAAAAGATATGCTTAGTATTGGGGATATTATTTCGCACAATTTACTTATTGATATTGACTACAACAGAATGCATAATTCTGCGTCACCTTATGCTAAAGCACAATATCATTTAATGCTAATTTCTATTATTAAGCATTCTATGATAGATGAAACAATAGGACCGATTCCTGTACACTTTGCAACCTGTGTAGCTCTAGGGTTTCTACATAGGAATGGTATAGAAATAATTTCTAATGTTTTAAGCAAGTACTGGGAAATTACTCCGGTAGAAAAGGAAAAAGAAATTATAAAGAATGAAAATTCTGTATATTTAACAGGCATAAATATTATAAAACTTATTGTTCAATTGTTTGTAAAACTATCTCAAAGAGATTGTATTGTTAATTCTCAACAATCAACTTTTTTGTCCCATAGAGATAGAGATAAAGATAGGATTTCTCGCTATAATTCTATGCAAATTGTAATTGAATTTCGTTTGCAATTATATCCACACATGTGCTCATTACTACAATCGTGTTTGTTGCCCTTTTGTTATCATGAATTAGTTCCAACTGTATTAAGCTTTTTTAATAATTTTTTGGAGGATGTTGCGGAGACTACACCAGTTGACTATAAAAGTCCTAAAGATTTACTTTCATGGCAGAAGGTGTATGCTTATGAAGTGTATCATAAATTTTTGGTTGACTTTGGAGTTGATGCTAAAGACGCCGAAGAGGCATTGATTACTTCATCATGCAATGTTAGAAAAGCAGTAGATTATATTTTCGAACATGATTTGGCTTCTCATTCTCGCCTTTCTCGCAATGTTCCATTTCCAGTTATTGAATTTTCTGGAATTTCTGGATATTTTTTTGATTGTTCCCCTTATGAAGGTGGCAGTGCAATTAAATATTTAAAAATGCTTAAATTTAAAGTTTTAGAGTATTTTCTTGATATTGCATTTAAACTGTTAAGAACTTGTCACAATGATAAAGATATTTTTGCTATTTCATCTGTTATTCTTTCGGCTGCTCAAACATTGATAGATCGGCCAGCTATAGACATTCAAGAGCGGAATTACGTTTATGATAAGATTATCAACCTTGTGATGTCTGAATATTTGAAATCTCCTGGAAATGATGAATACTTAGATGCACTATTTCATTTATTTGGGATTTTAATGGAGAATAAATCATTAACTACTCGTGCTTTTGAAATTTTATCTCCTGAATTTGGAAACTTTTTGAATATTTTTGAAAAATCTCAAAATGCAACAAAAGTAGCTTTAAAATGGCTTCCTTCATATTTGCTTGTTTTAGAAAAGCTTTTATCAGAATCTTTAATTCCTCAATACCAGAAAAAAACATATGAATTGGATATTACTTTGCAACCTAAGCCATTTTCTATAGAACCAAGGGATTTTGCTCGAATTTCAAGGATTTTATGTTCAATAAATGATATTCCTGATGAACGTACAGCAATTTCTTTAGCCAGAATATTTGTTATTCTTACAAGGGAATATAGTAATTGTGCGAAATTTATAGAAAGTGGTTTATTGGTTCGTTTGTTACAATCGATAAGAAGATTTCCAAATAAAGATTCTGCATTACGCTCTGCACTGGCAGTAGTTTTTAGACACTTGTGTGAAACCCCAGAGGTATTATCAAAAAATTTTGAATATATCATTAAGCATCCTATGCTTCGTCCTAGAACAAGGAATTTGGATGTTAAAGGATTTATTCGAAATAACCACTTTTTAATAATGAGAAATTGTGATCTGTTTCTTCAAATTACTGACAAAGACTGCAAACTTACCCATTCGGATTTGAGAGACCCTGGAGCTTCTATAGTGCTTAAAGATTCTATAATATTGCCTAAAAAGCAGGATGTGGCAGCAAGCACGACTAAACCCCAAACCAACACTCCTATTAAAAGTGCTATTACACCTATGAAAAATTCGACAAAAGAACTTAAAACTCCATCTTTAGAGTACTCCTTAGGAATTATTCATATATTGGTATCAGAACTATTATCTATTAAGGATGATGTGAATCTTGAACGTGTAGAAGATAAAAATTCGAAAGAAGCGAATAATATCTCTAAAAGTGAATTTAAATTAAAAGATAACTCGCAATATTTGTATAAATGCTTTATATTGCAAATTTTAATTGAGTTGTTAAGTTCTTACACTCAGTGCAAATTTGAGTTTATTAATTTCTCAAAAAGACTTACAAATTATAATACTCCATCTAAACCTAGATCTACAGTTTTTAATTACTTTTTCAACGAGTTAATTTCTCAAGTCCCATTTCAATTTGAAGAGAACATTGAAAATAAAAAGAAAGTTGTCGTTTCTAGTTTATCGTCTTCAGTGATTTTTGCTTTACTTTTAAGCGTGAAAGAAACGCAAGAAGAAGACGAATATAATATGAATTATATTCGTAAATTTACTTTAGATTCAATTTTGCGTTACTTCAGGGAAGCGTCAACAATTTTGCCATTGAATTTAAGGTATGGAAAGATTCGTGATTATTGTGAACTTTGTAATAGATTAATAAGTAGCAGACGGAATGAATCATTTAGCACTACTGTACCGCTTAATACAGATGAGCTACTTAATAATTCTAATGCGATTTCCAAGCTTATGTATGAAAAGAATTTTGTTGGTGTTTTCACTGCTTTATTGGGTGATATTGATATTAATTTTCCTCAATCTCAGAAGGTTATCAAAAGTATCATGAAACCGCTTGAAAGTATCACGAAACAGTTATACGAGAACATTTCTTTATTAGAATTAGGCAAAACAGGTGAGCAGGAGGAAGACGAGCTTTCAGTAGCTTCTTCAGAAGACTATAGAGAATTTAGAGAGGAAACCCCTGATTTATTTAGAAACTCGACACTTGGAATGTTTGATCCAAGCGAAGAAATGGCTGACGAAATTGACGATGATGTTGATGTAGACGAAGATCAAGACACAAGTGATATTTCTGATGAAGCGATGGGGAGAGAATATGAAGAGGATGGTGATGAAAATGAGCAAATGACTTATGAGAGCGACTCTGACATGTCACTTTCTTCAGAAGATAGCATTCATCATATGGATGTTGAACTAGTTCTTGATGGTGATGGAAATGAGGAGCTTGTAGTAAATGGGGAGTCTAGTGATTTTGAAGACAATGCTGACGAAGATGATGCAAATGATTCAGCTTTGGAAGCTGATAGCTTGGATGAAGATGACATTGATGGTAACTATAATGAAGAAATTGAATTGGAGGATGACATTGATGATATTGATTTAGAGGATGAAAATGATGATGATGAGGATGATGACGCTTGGGAGGATGAAGAAATTAATGATGATAATTCACCTATATTGCTTAGTGGTGCATCTGACTCTCATCATATATTACGAATACCTGATACCGAGTTTGGAAACGATGGTATTATTCATGCCCAACTTGGTATGGGCAATAATGATGAAGATATTGATGAAGATGAAGATGACGAAGATGAGGATGATGATGAAGAGGGAGAAGAGGACGGTGTTTTTGACGAGCTTGAGTTTGATACATGGGACATAGAAGCGGAAAATGATTTTGATTCTCACTCTAACTGGCCTCGTTACAGAAATTCTGCTAGAGTATTTTCTCATTCAGGTTTGGATTTTAATTCTAGAAACTTACTTGACTTAAATTCGGCCTCTGAGAACACTCGTAATCCTCTTTTAAATGTATCCAATGAAAATCCCGGTCCTTTTATGACTTCAATTACTACTTCTCGAAATAATTCTGGATTTTTATCTTTTAGTCATGATTTAGTCTCAGAAGTAAATAATACGTATAGTATATTTGATTCTGATATTAACCGTTTGATTCGACAAGTAAATAGAAGCATCAGAATGATTAACGGAAATGAATCTTCTGCTTTGGATGCTACTAATGGGACACTAATAAGACAAGAACTAGAAAGAATGCTGCGTCGCAGTTCCCGCTTTTTAAATAAACCTGTAAAAGATGATCCGGTTAATGCGATATCTTCCTTCTCTCCACATTCAACTTCTGAAAGAATGCGTTTGGAGTTCGCAATGTTTTATGGGCAGTCAAACCAATCTTTGATTGATACATTATGCAGCAATGTGCAAAATTCTATTCTTAATCGATTAATTCCCGTAATAAAGGAGGAGGAGGATGCTAAAAGAAAAGAAGAAGAAAGAAAAAGAGAGGAACGCGAGAAAGTCGAACGTGAAGAAAAACAAAAGAAGGAGCGTGAAGAAAAAGAAGCAAAAGAAAAAGAAGCAAAAGAAAAAGAAGAAGCTGAGAAGGCAACAGCTGCATTGAATGAGGCTGGAACTTCTGCAGAACCAATGGATGGTATAGATACAAATATATCTAATGATGTAAGCACAGAACCAGTTTATGTTTCTATTTCTGGGCAACAAATAGATGTTTCTAATCTTGGAATTGATCCCACATTTTTAGAAGCGCTTCCAGAAGAGATGAGAGAAGAAGTATTTACAAGTCATCTTAATGAGCGTCGTATAGCTGCCTCTTCAGGAGGTTCAGATATGCAGCCTTTAGATCGTGAATTCTTAGAGGCTTTGCCACGCTCTATTCAACGAGAACTATTGCACCAAGAGTCTATAGAAAGAAGGAGTAATGGTATTTTTAATGCAGGTAACGATAATGCTATCGATATGGATCCTGAATTATTTTTTGCAACTTTAAATCCAGAATTAAGACAGTCAATTTTGCTAGAAGCCGATGAAGATTCCTTGGCACAATTACCGCCAGACATAGCAGCTGAAGCATATGAATTAAGATCAAGGCCTGGCATAGGACAATCAAGTAGTATACTTAACTATTCTAATAGTCTAGGTGCTTCAACAGTGCCGTCAAATTCAAACCTGGCTTCGCATATTATAGATGAAACGGTGCTTAAGAAAGACGAAAGTAAAAAAAACCATACAGCAAATTCTCTTCAATTAATAGATAAACCTGGAATAGCTTCTTTACTTCGATTACTTTTTGTTGTGCTAACTCGTAGTCAACATGATGCTCTTAATAATATTTTATATCATATTTGCAGTAACAAGCAAACGCGAATAGAAGTAGTGAGCTTATTGCTTCATATACTAATAGATGCTACCACGGATAAAGAATGCGCAGAAAAGGTATTTCTTCAACTTACGAACCGGGCACATTTAAATAGCTCTTTAAAAAGTTTTCAAAATAAAGCGCCTAATCCAGTATTTACAGCAGGAAAGTCTTCTAATATAAACGAGGTACTACTTCCAGAAAATCGAGAGCCTGTTCAACGGGTTATTACTAGACAATGTCTTGAAGTGTTAGATTATCTTGCTAGATTAAGAGAACACCTTCCTGCATATTTTTTAACTGAACATGATGGTTTAACCTTTAAACGTCACATTAAAAATAAAGGAAAAGGAAAGGAAAGGGAAGCTGATAGTGTTAGAGCAGCTAAGACGCCTTTAAATGATCTTATTGCGTTACTACGGCGTCCTGTAGTCAGAAATGATCTTGCAACTATAGATATTTTATCAGGTCTTTTGCAGCAAATAACTAGACCTTTACAGTTACTCAATAGGAGAAAGCAAAGTAATGATGGAAGTTTAAAGGAGAAAGACGAGAAGAAGATTAATGAAAAAACAGAAGGCGAAGCAGATAACAATATGAATTTAGAATCAGGGCAATCAAAAACTGGTGATGTTTCTATTAATTTCTCAAATATAGAAACAACTCAAAAACTAGATGAAGAAAAACCATCAAAGCGCGAATTGACACCTCCTTATATTACGAATACTAATTTAAAATTAATAATATCAATTTTAACTGCTGATGAATGTTCGTCTAGCTCTTTCCAGCAGACTATAACAACATTACAATATTTATCTTACATTCCAGGGGCTTGTGATATTTTTGGAAATGAACTAGTAAGCACTGCAGATAAGCTCGGGAAAAAGATTTTTGATGACTTAAAAGAACTTATGATTCAAATTGACTCTGCGTCTGCTGGATCTGATTTACAAGGCAAAGCATTATCTAAATTTTCTCTGGGTAGCTCAGATCAGGCTAAACTTTTAAGAGTTCTTACAGCTCTTGATTATTTATTTGATCCATCTAGGCATCATTTAAATAAGGAGGCTAAGGCTGATGCAACTTACAATTCTGCAGCTATTGTTGAAAATTTTAATAAGCTTTCGGATTTGTATGAAAAGTTAAACTTTGACCCATTATGGAAAAAACTTTCTGTTTGTTTGGATAAAATTAAAGATAAAAGTGACATGCTGCATGTTGCGACGGCGCTATTACCTTTAATCGAATCTTTAATGGTAGTTTGCAAACACGGCCGTATGAATTACTCTTCATTAGCCGATTTAGTTAATAATTCGAAGGAAACTTCAGTTAAACTGCAACATGAATTTCCAACAAAGATTGACAAGCTTTTCTTTTCATTTACTGAGGAGCATCGTAAGCTATTAAATCAAATGGTACGAAACAATCCAAAATTAATGTCCGGTTCGTTTTCAATATTAATTAAAAATCCTAAGGTTTTGGAGTTTGATAATAAGCGTGAATATTTCATTCGAAAACTTCAAGTTAAACCAGCAAATAGAAGGGGGTATCCTAGTATTACTATTAATGTGAGACGTGATCAAGTATTTTTGGATTCTTATAAAGCTTTGTATTATAAAAGTGGTGACGAAATTAAATTTTCTAAATTAATTATCAGATTTAGAGGTGAAGAAGGAGTTGATGCTGGCGGTCTTACTCGTGAATGGTTTCAAGTTTTATCTCGTCAAATGTTTAATCCTGACTATGCTTTGTTTATGCCTGTTGCGTCAGATCGGACAACATTTCATCCAAATAGAACATCTGGAGTTAATCCTGAGCATTTATTATTTTTCAAGTTTATTGGGCGTATAATTGGCAAGGCTTTGTTTGAAAATCGTGTATTAGATTGTCATTTTAGTCGAGCACTTTATAAGCGAATGCTTGGACGAGAAGTATCACTTAGGGATATGGAAACAGTTGATTTGGAATATTATAAATCGCTTCTTTGGATGTTAGATAACGATATTACAGATGTAATAACGGAAAGTTTCTCCATTGAATCTGATGAATATGGTGTAAAGAAGGTTGAAGACTTAATACCTAACGGTAGAAATGTGCCTGTTACAGAAGAAAACAAAGCAGAGTTTGTAAGATTGGTAGTCGATTATCGCCTTATAAAAAGTGTGGAAAGTCAAATTCAATATTTTTTGCAAGGATTTCATGAAATTATTCCGAAAGATCTTGTTTCAATATTTAATGAACAAGAGCTTGAACTTCTCATTTCTGGACTTCCAGATATCGATGTTGATGACTGGAGGAATAATACAGAGTATCATAATTATACTGCATCATCTCCTCAGATACAATGGTTTTGGCGTGCAGTTCGATCTTTTGATGCTGAAGAACGTGCCAAATTACTTCAATTTGTCACTGGTACTAGTAAAGTTCCTTTTAACGGCTTCCGGGAACTTGAAGGCATGAATGGGTTTGCAAGATTTAATATTCATAGAGTTTATGGGAAAAAAGAACGATTACCTTCTTCTCACACATGTTTTAATCAATTGGATTTACCGGAATATGAGTCATACGAAGCATTGAGAAAATATTTATTGCTGGCTATTACAGAAGGAAAAGAAGGTTTTGGATTCGCTTAAATGATGGAAGGATTTTTAACTTTAAAAATCAGATAAAAAGTTTAACAATAAATTCAGCTTCAATTTACAAATTAAGAATGATTATGAAAAGATTAATGCCAAATTTTATAATGGAATCAAGTAGACGGGTACATGTTTAAGTTGATTTTCCTTTACTTTTTTTATTTTTTATTTTTTATTTACTTTTTTTTTTTTTTTTTTTCCAAGTCTAACGCTCTTTTTTGCTTTCATTTTTATTGTTAATTTGCTTGTATAGCATTTTATTTTATTTTATTTTATTTTATTTTATTTTTCTATTTTATTTTTCTTTTTTATTTTATTTTATTTTTATTCTCATTTTAATCAGGTTTTTGCTTTATAAAATCTATGTTGTGTAGTTTAGAATCTTGTGAATATTTAGTTATGTTATATTTTTTTATTGTAATTTTTGTAAAGCCAAAATGCATAGGCTAATAATACAACTATGTATATGTACAATATTGTGAAAATATAAAGTAAGCATAAATAAAGTTTTATTATTTACTTAAAAAAATGATCAAATACATGAAACAATAACGCCAGCCAAAAAAATATAACTAAGTCATATATATATATATATATATAATAAAATTAAGATACAAATGGAAAAAATTATTAGTTAAATATAAATACAAAAAAAGAAAAAAATAGTAAATAGATAAGACAATCATTCCGAATAAGCGGGCAAATCTTCAATATGTTGAACACCTTGTAGTAGATTTTCTCTTAATTTAGTGAAAGCAGCCTCAAATTCATAAGCGCCTGAATCATTAAACGTTAGTTTAAATTTAAATAAATTTTCTGTAGATTTTGAATAATCTAAACCACCATTTGGTGTAGCAATAAATATAGCTTGCCAAGATATAGGACCAAACCAAGGTTGAATGAGATGTGCATCATGTATAGATTTAATGGGGATAGATAATGATAAAAAAGGAGATTTTTTGTCTCCTAAAATAACACCTTCTGGTAAAGGAACTTGTGGTAAATAAACTAATCTAGAATTTGTAATAAAAGCAGAGCCATGTGAACATTTTATATGTGGTGGTTTTGAAACATTTTGTTGATTTGTATCTTCGTTTGTTAATGATTTATTATATATTGGTTCTAATAGTAAAGATGCTCTGGGAGTGCTAGTAGCAAATAATATAGATTCGTTCTCTAGAGGAATAAAACTGGGAGGGTTTGTTTGAGGCGAAGGGAGCATGGTCCAATTTAAAGCCATTATTTATGTTTTTATGTTATGTGTGTTTATTATTTATTATTATTTATTATTATTATTTATTATTTATTTATTTATTTATTTATTTATTTATTTATTTATTTATTTATTTATTTATTTATTTATTTATTTATTTATTTATTTATTTATTTATTTATTTATTTATTTATTTATTTATTTATTTATTTATTTATTTATTTATTTATTTATTTATTTATTTATTTATTTATTTATTTATTTATTTATTTATTTAT
>JAJMCY010000446.1:0-12591 GCA_030565755.1 Ascobotryozyma cognata | reverse complement strand
GCAAAAGGATTTACAAAACCATCTTATTAATACTATAAGTCCAATTAGCGAAGGATTAGAAAATCAATTAAGATCATTAAAGGAGTCTCAGAAGGCTTTACTTTCCTCTTTAGGATTATTAGATTCTAGTATGTAATGTAATTCAGTATATACTAATAATAATGTAATAATGTAATAATGTAATTTTTTAATTCTATACTAATAAATAATGTATTAATGTAATAATCTATTCTCTGTACATCTGCTTATATAGAACTTGAAGAGTACAACGAATTAACAAAAATGAATCATATTTTAGACGGTTTGGAGTTTGAAATTATAGATTCACAAAAAAGACTTTTACGAGTTCAATCTGTTTTAAAAACAGTAAATCAACGTATGGCTCGTCTACAAATCTGTATAGAAAATGTAAATAATCAATAAATAAATATAATGTAAATCATAAAACCAATGTAATATATATACATATTTATACATATTTATACATATTTATACATATTTATACATATTTATACATATTTATACATACTTATACATATTTATACATATTTATACATATTTATACATAACTTATACATCACGACATCACCCGGAGAACAGGTATAACCTCCTTAAACCCCAACGAAAGAGCTTGTCTAATAGTTATAAAAGGAAACCTAGACTCATCTGTCTTTTTCACAAAAATTACCTCCCCTAAATTCTCTGGTTTAATCCATAAAACTTGTTTACCATTTCTTAAATTTTTAAGTTGCTCTTCATTTAAAACAACTTGTCTTGATGGTTTAGATATTAAAGAAATCTTTTTTAAAACTGGTGACATTTTATCATATTTTAATGTTACCCATAAACGTTTATCTTTAATATTATCAAATCTAATACTTTTATACTCCTTATCTATCCCAAATTTATCCCCCCGTTGTGCACCTGATATAAATCCTTCTCTTAGTAATGCATCTAAAAGTTTAACATTCTGTCTAGATGTTTTTATACAAGTTAATGTCAAATTTGCCATAGACGCATTCTGCAAATGGGAACAAGCATGGGCCAAATTACGCATCGACATTTTTCTCTATGGTATATTATACTATACTATACTATACTATATTATATTATACTATACTATACTATCTTTCCTCTCGGTTTCATCGGATTCTGTTCGATTCCTGATCGGTTTTCCTCGATTTTTCTGACAACTTTACGTACTCAGTTCGCTTTATTTAAATTTAATTTAAATTTTTATTTTATTTTTCCTTTATGTTTCCATAGCAATGGTTGTCCTTTAGACAAAAAGAAAAAATATTTTTGATTATTTTTAAATTCAAGTCTCCATGACAACCGAATCCCAATCACTACTTATTAATTAATAAAAAAAAAAATTAATTATAATTTAATTAATACGAAATTACCCTAACCCTACTTAAACTTTATCTTGGTATTTTATTAAAAAAAATTAAAAAAAATTAAAAAAAATTGAAAAAAATTAAAAAAATAAAAAAAAATAAAAAAAAAAAAACGTAGAAGTAGACGTAGATTTAGATTTGAAATTTGTATTTTTTTATTTGCTTTTATTAGCTTTTATTTGCTTTTATTAGCTTTTATTTGCTTTTATTTGCTTTTATTGGCTTTTTATTGCATTTTCTCGCTTGTATATACATAACTTAGCAACTGTATTCGTATCAATCTATCCGCATTCTGAATGGAAAAAAATGTCGATTTGAGACTGCCAAACTCAAATAAAACTAGTAATCGTACAAGACAAAAAGTATCGCTTGCTCCAGGTAAATCCGCTTTAGATTGGGCTCGTTTGATTTCATCCGGTGCTAATTTGAGGGTATGTTTAGTTGTTTAATAGTGTTCAAAGTATAGAGTATGTAGTATAGAAATAGAAAAAAAAATTAAAAATAATTAAAATAATATATAAAAATATAAAATATAAACTATAAAATATAAAATATAAAATATAAACCCATTAATTCTAAACCCAAAGCTAATCTTTATTATTCGTCAAGGGCATACAAGATCCTGGTTTGATTAAAGTATCAAAAGATGAATTAAAACAACATAAAAATGAGAATGATGCCTGGACTGTCCTGAGCGGAAAAGTTTATAATATTACTCCATATATAGATTTCCATCCAGGAGGTAAAGAAGAAATTTTAAAATGTGCAGGAAAAGACGGTACTGCTTTATTTATGAAAGTTCATTCCTGGGTAAATTATGAACATATGCTTTCAAAGTGTTTAATCGGGTTACTTGAGTGATTTGTAAATGTTAGTTAATCAAATATTCAATAAAACTTCAAACATAATTTTTTTAAAAAAGATTAAAAATGAGTATTAGTGTAATCTATTTTTATTATAGTATTTGATTATTTTATTCTATTGTTTTATTTTGTTGTTTTATTTTGTTGTTTTATTTTGTTGTTTTATTTTGTTGTTTTATTTTATTATTTTATTATTTTATTGTTTTATTGTTTTATTGTTTTATTATTTTATTGTTTTATTATTTTATTATTTTATTATTTTATTTTATTTTATTATTTTATTTCATTTTGTTATTTCATTTTGTTATTTTATTATTTTGTATTCAACTTTCCATTATATCTTCCTTCACAAACACAAAGCTGGTATGCACTTGTCCGCATGTGCATTAGTAGTCATTAGTAGAGAATAAATATCAACCTTATAATAAACAATTGAAGTCTCAAGCTGAGCACAAGTTATAGCAACACAAGTATCTGAAATCCAAATAAATTCACACGGAATAAAAGTTGCACTTGTCATTCCAAATCCTGCAATTTGAATATTAGCAGCAAAAGTTGGCGCATCCTGATGCCATACGTATCTAGTATGAGACTGCCTAAATTTTGTTCCATCTTGAATTTCTCCATCTAATTTAAATGGAGATGAATAATTTGTTGAAGATCCATTGGATTCTTTAACATTTGCAAGAAGTTTTGACCAAGTAACTGTAGATGTACGAGTAGGTTTATCAATATTTGGTACAATAAATGAAAACTCCCCTCGTGGAACATTTGTATCTCCAGTAATCTTTATTGCTGATAAATTACTTCTTCCAGCTTTATGGAGAAATAACATTATTTCACATGCGTGTACCCCATACCATGATACCCAAATGCCAGCCAATTTACCTGAACAAAAAGGAATAGAACTTAAACGATTCATAGATTTAGAAGCTGTCGAAGCTTTTTCAGCAGCAGATATATTAAAATCATCAATATTAGGTTTGTCATTAATAATATTTTCATCTTTTTCAGAAGGTTGTAAAAGAGAATAATGAAGTCGGGCATATGTCTCTACACCCCAAGGTTCAAATGAACACTCAGTAGCAGCCATTAGATACGATTTTTTAATGGGAGTTTGTCCTTGAATTTGAAAATTATTTTGATTTTGATCAATTAATGGATAGTTATTATCTATCATAGAATTTGTTATAGGTGAAAAAAAGGATGATGAGGTTGTAGTGGATTTATTATCATATTTTTTTTTCAAAACTTTTGATTTTATAGGAGGAAATGATGTTGAACGCCATATACGTAATAAATCATTTGAACCATAAGTTTTCCATTTCAATCTTGCTGCTAAAAAATTTTTACGCATTAATAATTGTTCTTCATCAGATGAAAATTTTTTTAATTCTTCTTTCATAAATGAAGGATCTATATATTTTGAAAAAGAATTACTTAAACATTCAGGTATTTTATTTTTTGTAGTTGATGATGATGATGATAAAGCTTCTAATGAATTATCTGGAAGAGATGTAGGGAGAGATGTAGGTGAATTTAAAACAATTGGTGATGATTGTGTAGAAGGTGAAGTATATCTTGGAATATAACCAGTTAAAGGACCAGAAGTTGAAACGGTTAATCTTGAAGATGAATTTGAACCCATAGTTATAAATTTTCTTCTTGTTCTATCCTTTGATGGTATGATTAAAGGAGGCCAAAATACAACTTGTCCAATTGGACTACGATGTTTTGTAAACCTTAAAAGGTCTAAAGGTTGTATTTTTTCAGCTCTAATAGGGGTTGAAACACGGGCAGTAGAATGAACCATTGGACTATTATTATTATTATTATTATTATTATTATTATTATTATTATTATTATTATTACTATCATTTGATTGTACATAAATAGTTGAATTATTATTTAATCTTAATTCTGGCGAATTTGAAAATGATAAATGTGGTATAAAAGGTTCTAAAAGATAATCATCAACCATTTGTAAATAAGTTGGAGAATCATTTAAAATACAAGATTGAAATGGAGAATTTATAAAAGATTTTTTTGAAAGATGAGCTGTAAGATTTGAATTTGATTTAAAAACAGATGATGAATTATTGATATAACTTGCACATAATGTACATGAATGAAATTTTGTATTAAGAAAAGAAAGTGAATCTGCATTAATAACAGGGTATGAATTTAAATTTCGATATGGACTTGATTCACTTGTTGATTGAGCTAAATTAGATAAAAGAACTTGTGAAAATTCTATTGAACCACTTTCTACATTATATCTTGAAGCAACTAAAGTACCCCATTGCATAGCATCGCCAACCCATATACCTGGTACTATCCAAGAGTGTGATTCTATTGCAGCTACTAAATCATAAAAGGAAGCATATGGATATGGCAGCATACCTAACCAGGATGGTATTTTAGTAGTTCTTTTACATTTTAATCTATAAAGAAGAGTTTCTTTATAATCGTCTATAGAGTTATTTATAGAATCTTTATTTATAAAATATGAATTATTAATAGAATCCACATCTATTAAATGTAAACTATCAGGTGGGAAACATAATAACCGTAAAGCAAATCTTCTCCATATTTTTTTGCAATGAAAAGAAACTTTTTCATTCAATATCACATTAAATAAATATTTACAACATTGACCAAAATGTGAAGCGTCCGTTGGTGATAAAAATACCGTAATATTTTCAACAACGTCTCCGGGTAAATTATCCAATCTAATTTCTGGCATCTGTTTATCCAGGGTATATGTTATTCTGTAATTGTTGCTAATGATATGCAGATTATTAGTAACAATGTTTAGCAGAGATTGTGGACACCTATTAACAACAGATGGCACCGATTGAGTAAACAAAAAGTAAACAAACAAATGCACTTAAAAATGCAAGAAAAAATGCACACACAAATGCAAGAAAAAAAAATGCAAATAACCCCCTAAAACAATGCTTTAAAGTATATTTCTAGCAATTCTTTCCCGATATGAATTTCTATAGCTTTATTTTCTATTTCCTATTTCTATTTCCACCTTTACTCCTTATAAAGGCAAAAAAAAAAAAATAAACCTACCTGAAAACCTACAGGAATACCCGAAATAGAATAAAAAAACACACCTAAAAGTACCAGAAATTAATGTAAAAAAATCAGAAAAAATCAGAAAAATCCCAGAAAAATTCTAGAAAATATGGAAACCAAACACCAACACGGATATTTAAAAAAAAATGATTTAAATTCAATTTTTAATCGTAAAAACCAAAGTTAAAACTTAAAATTAAGAAAAAGTGAAGTTAAAAACGTTTTTAATGTTGATTTTAATTATAGTGAAAAAGGAAAAGTTTAAGATGTGGGTTAGGTTATAAGGATTGTGTTGTCGTGGTGATGTTCGGTTTGGGAAAATATAAAATGTATATTTTAAATTAGGTTAGAAGCGAGCTATTTGGTTTTAAATGTGCACATAGTATGCATTTGTGGGGGTGGAAATAGAGTAAAAAATAAAATAAAAAATAAAATAAAATATTTATTCCTTACAGAACTTAACGAGAAGTCGTATTACTATGTTATTATTATTATATTATATTATATTATATATATTATATTATTATAGCCCAATGAATACTTTAAACGTAATTACAAATAAATAATAAATAACGTGTTTACCCTGCCTGCTCGTTTCTAATACTGCTCGCTTCTGGTACATGCCTACCCAAACCCATAGTTACACTAAATATTAATTAAATACTGTACTTAGAAAAATAAATTACTGTATAAAAAAAATAGAAAAATATAAAATATATAATATATAATATATAATATAAAATAAAAAATAAAAAATAAAAAATAAAATAAAAAAATAAAATATAGCAATGCGGACAGATCGAGAAAGACGGTTTCGAAAGCAAGGGACACATCCTTATAGTCGATCGAATCATAGAGATCGGTCGGAAAGATCGGATCGGTCAGAGAGATTAGAACGATCTAAACGGCGGAGTAGGAGTCCTTCTAGTTATAGAAAAATTGAGATAAATACACAAGAAAAAGTAAAAAACGATGTAATTCCAGTTGTAGAGAAAGTAGATACAGACGTAATAAAAAGTAAAAAAAATACAGAAAACATCATAAATACGAAAAAAGATGAGAAAAAACAAGAGGAAGAAAATACGGAAGGAAACCCAGAGGGAGATCCAGAGGGAAACCTAAAAGGAAACACGGAGGAAACCGAAGAGGAAACCATAGAAGATATCTCAACAATGATGGGATTTGGAGGGTTTGGGTCTACGAAAAATAAAAAAGTACTAGGGAATAATGTTGGAGGAGTAGCAAAGGTGAAGAAGTCTAAGTATCGACAGTACATGTGAGTTGTTTTTATATATGTTTTATTGTACTATACTAACTGATAGGAATCGCATAGGGGGGTTTAATCGGCCTCTTAGTCCGTAGTGATATAGTGAATGTAATTATAGTGTAATTATAGTGTAAATAATAAATAATACATAATAAATAATAATAATAATAATAATAACAATAATAATATTAATAATAACAATAATAATAATAATAATAATAATAATAATAATAATAACAACAATATCAATACTTAAAACTTGTACACTTGGTCCTTATGGTAACCGAGATTCTTCAAATAGCCAGTAAGATTGCCTTGATTTGAAGGAGAAACCTTATTGCCAGAAATAGCGTCATGGAAAGGAGGAGGACCACAAACAAAAAAATGTACACCATCACCTTTATCAGGAGAAGGAGAATATTTTTTAATTAGATCTTGAGTAATATAACCCTTTGAAACATCTATAGAGGCCGAATTACTATTAAAATTGAAACTATCAATAGAATTATCATCAAGTACAACATAATGAATTTTAAATTGATTAGAATGATTTTGAACATAAGCATCTAATTCCTCTCTTAAAAGAATATCTTTAATTGTATTATTAGCATATAAAAGAGTAATTTTAGTTTTATCTACACTTGAATTATCCAAAATTGCCCTAATAATTTGAAAAATTGGGGTAATTCCTGTACCACCAGCAATAAGTATAACATTTTTATGTAAATTTGGACTCCATTTATATTTTACAAGTGGACCTTTAAATTCTAAATAATCACCAATTTTTAATGAATGTATATATTTTGAAGCTAAACCATTTGGATATTCTTTAACTAATAATGTAAAATGACCTTTAGTATTAGTTTTATCAATAGGTGTATATGGTCTTAAAACAAAATCACCATCAGAATCTTTAAATCTAATTAAAATAGCACTAGAAACAATTAAACCAGATGTTTGATTTTTATCTGGGAATGAAAATATAAATTTAGATGTATTATGATTACAAGGTTCAATTTTTAAAAGTTTTAAAGGAATAAATCCTTCAGAGCCGGGAAATAATTCGTTTTTATTACTCATTTTTAAATTATTTGTTACTGTATTAATTTTGTTTTTTGTATTTTCAGTGTTTGTATTAGAATAAGAAAAAAGGTCAATAATTTTTTTAAGGCGATCAAGCGTTGTCATTCTGTGGATTTTCTGGATTCCTTAGTGGTTTTTATTATTTTTATTATTTTTACAATTTTTTACAATTTTTTACTATTTTTTAAATTTTTTATTAGATGTTATTTGTTAGTAAAATTTCTTTTACTTAATATTTTTTATTTTTTATTTTTTATTATAGTCTTAGTTTGTTCGTTTGTGTTTAATGTAACCATGAAGGATTCCGATAAATTGTGCTATAAATTATGGAATACTATAGGATCCCTTTGTTATATTTTATTTGGAACTATACTGTATTAATTAATTAATATTTTTGTTTTTCCATGTTTGGTTTCTATAGTTTTTTAATTTCAGGTTTCCTATGGTTTCCTATGGTTTCCATTGGCTCCATTGGTTTCCATTGGTTTCTATAGATGGATTTTTAGAAACCCTTAAATTGTGCCTGACTATTATTATTTTTATTATTTTTATTTATATACTATTGTATTATTATATTTATTAGTATTATTTTATTTATATACTATTGTATTATAATTATTTATTATTTATTAGTTATTAGTTAGTATATAGTAGTATTATTTATTTATTTATTATTATTTTATTTTATTTATTTTATTTTATTTATTTTATTTATTTTATTTATTTTATTTATTTTATTTATTATTATTTTATTTATTTTATTTATTATTATTTTATTTATTTTATTTATTTTATTTATTTATTTATTATTATTTTATTTTATTTTATTTATTTTATTTATTTTATTTATTATTCTTATTTTATTTATTTTATTTATTTTATTTATTATTCTTATTTTATTTATTTTATTTATTTTATTTATTTTATTTATTTTATTTATTATTATTTTATTTATTTTATTTATTTTATTTATTTTATTTATTTTATTTATTTTATTTATTTTATTTATTATTATTATTTTATTTATTATTATTATTTTATTTATTATTATTATTTTATTTATTTATTATTATTATTATTATTATTTATTATTGTATCATTGTATATCTCTACCTTTGCGTAAAGATTAACCTTTACTCCAGAATGCACAATAGTAATAGTAATAGTATAGTATAGTAATACACATATAAAACACAAACACAAACATAAACATAACTAAAATTTGTATACTTGACTCTTATTATAGCCAAGATCCTTCAAATAACCAGTAAGTTTGTCCTTTGAACCAGCGACTTTTTTACCAGAAATTGCACGATAAAAAGGAACAGGACCACAAATAAAAAAATGAACTTCATCACATTCAGAAGGAGAAAAAACATGTTGTTTAATATATTCTTTAGTAATAATCCCTTTTGTAAAATTTTTATAATTTTTAAAATTTTTAAAATTTAAAGAAGAATTAGATTTATAGCTGCTATTAAGATCATCAGAAATTACAAAATAGTGAATTTTAAATTGATTAGGATGATTTTCAACATAAAAATCCAATTCTTCTTTTAAATGAATATCTGTAATTGTATTATTTGCATACAAAAGTGTAATCTTAGTTTTATCTATACTTGAATTATCTAAAATTGCTGTAATAATTTGAAACATTGGTAATATTCCTGTACCACTAGCAAAAAAAACTACATGTTTATGTAAATTTGGACTCCATTTATAGTTTATAATTGGACCTTTAAATTCTAAATAATCACCAATTTTTAAAGAATGTATATGATTTGAAGCTAAACCATTTTGATGAAGCTTAATTAATAATGTAAAATAACCTTTGGTATTAAATTTATCAATAGGTGTACAGTATCTTAAAATGAAACGTCCATTATTATTTTTAAATCTAATTAAAATTTTAGTAGAAGCGAAAAAACCAGATGTTTGGTTTTTGTCTGGGAATGAAAATGTAAATTTAGATGTATTATAATTACAAGGTTCAATTTTTGTAAGTTTCAGAGAAATGAATTCTCCAGAGCCTGTGAATACTGGGTTACTAGCCATTTACTTTACTTTCTTTTGTACTTGTTTGTGTTTTACTTTTACGTTATTACAATATTGTATAGAATGTGAAAATAGCAGTTTTGTCAAATACCATACTGGTTGTTTATTATTTACTAGTTGTATGTAGTTTGTATGTAGTTTGTATGTAGTTTGTATGTATTTCATATATTTTTATATATTTTTATACATTTGTATATATTTTTATATATTTTTATATATTTATACATTTTAGTATTTAATACAATAAATTCAAATTAACTTGTGATTGTTTAGATTTAAAGAAAAGTTGTTAATTTGAAAATTTATTGGTATTGTAATAAATATTTAGTTGTTAACCTTAATCTTTAAGTAATTTAGAAGCTTAAAGTAAATAAAAATTATTAAATTATTAAAATATTTACAATTAAGATATTAAAATCTTTAAATTTAGAAATTGTAATAGTAAAGATGTTTAATAATTAAATTATTAAATTATTAACTTATTTAGAAATGTTTAAATTAAATTTATTAAATTAGAAATATTAAATTAGAAATATTAAATTGGAAATATTAAATTAGAAATATTAAATTGGAAATATTAAATAATAAAAATTATTAATTATTTAGAATCTTTAAATTAAAACTATTTAATCGTAAACTTTAATCTTATCTATTAAATTATTAGAAATATTTAAATTAAATAAAGAATTATTAAATCACATAAAGTTTTAAATTATTTAGAAAATTCTAAATTGTAAGTAATTTTTAATTAAAAATGTTATTAAAACTATTAAAAGATTTTATCTTTAATTTTTACTCTTTACTTTTTATATCTATTAAATTATTAAAATATAAATTAAAATTATTAAATTTTACTATTTGGAAATAAAAATTATTAAATTATTTAAAATATTTACAATTAGATTATTTAAAATATTTAAATATAATAAAACTTATTGAATATTCAATCTTTAATCTTTAAATTTATAAATTATTTGGAAATAAAAAATATTTACAATTAAATTTTTAAAACCTTTAATTTTAAACTATTAGATTATTTAAAAATGTTTAATGGAATTATTTAATTGAAATATTTATTAAATTATTAAAATCTTTAATTTAAATTTTACTCTTTAATATTTAATTTTTAATTTTTAATTTTTAATTTTTAATTTTTAATTATTCATAAATGTTTAATTATATTTATTTAATTGAAAATTTTCTTAAAATTATTAAAATTATTAAATTATTAAATATTTATAAATTTAAAAGAAAGTTATCAAATTATTGAATTATTTAGAAACATTTAATTAAATAAAGAATTATTAAATTATTTAAAATCTTTTAATTAAAATTATTAAAATCTTTACTATTTGATCTTTAATCTTTAATTTTTAATTCTTAAATTATTTATAAATGTTTAATTATAATTATTTAATTGAAATATTTATTAAATTATTAAAATTATTAAAATTATTAAATTATTAAACTCTTATAATTTTAATTTTAATTTTAATCTTTAATTGTTAATTCTTAAATTATTAGAAATTTTAAAAGTAAAGTTATAAATTATTTAAAAATTTAAAAATTTAAAGAAATTATTAAATATCACTTAGATTAGAAATTACTTAAACTATTACTTTTAAATACTAATTATTAAATAAATAATATAAAATCGTAAACATACAGTAGTTGTCCCCACCGTAGTAATATTATTTGTATTTATTTATTGGGCATACAAAAATCATAAAATAAACCATAAAATAAACCATAAAATAAACCATAAAATAAACCATAAACACAAAAGTAACAGAAAGATGGAAAAACTAGACGAATTACTGTGGAGAGCACCTGAATGGATCAGAAACTTTGGTCAACTTTGTAAAGAAAATGTGTTGGAATACTTTTCGTTATCACCATTTTTTGATAGGAAATCAAATAATTCAATATTACGAATGCAAGGGAATGGGATTTTAGATCCAATGATGATGCAAATTCCTGAATTACGTGAACAGAAATATTTAGAAACAATAAGTTTATTAGAAAAAATGAAAGGTGTAGAATTTACAGTAGATTTAGTGGCTTCAAGAGATCCAGATTTATGGGTTATACATAAAGTTGAACGTTTATCTCCAACAGAGACAAAGCCTTTATCAACTTATTTTATTATGGATGAATCAATTTTTATGGCTCCTTCAGTTTACAATGTCGTAGCTTCACATGTCTTGAATTCTGTTTATTCTCTAAAGGAAGCTCTATCTGAAGCTTCCAATTCTCTGGCTTGTTATGATCCGGATAAGGGATTTTATTACAATTTTGACTACAATGTAGACATGCAGCAATCAACTGGTAGTCTGAATCCGAACAATGCAAATGCAAATGCAAGCACAAACAAAAATGCAAACAATGCAAACAATGCAAACAATGCAAACAATGCAAACAATGCAAATAATACAAATAATGCAAATAATGCAAATTCAAACGCTAGTACAAATGCTAGTGCACATTCAAGCACAAATGCTACTACAGATGCAAATAATCAAAATAATACAAACACAAGTAACGTCTCCACCTCAAGTGTGGACACTAATACAGGTGTGAATTCGGATTCTACAACTACAAACAACACTACAAACACAAATAATACAAATAACACAAATAATTCTACAGGTACAAACGATACGGATGATTCTACAAGTATCTCTAATGAAAATAATTCAAATGCAGACGAAAATGTAAATGTTGCTGATCCGGCCTTTATTTCTTTAAGTCTACGGAATTCTCTTTACTCGTCTATACATTCTTCTGATGCTTATTTGTAGTATATAGATTGGTTTTTTTTTATGTTTTTTTTTTT
>JAJMCY010000445.1:7500-12614 GCA_030565755.1 Ascobotryozyma cognata | reverse complement strand
AAAAAAAAAGAAAGAGAGCAGAGTTTTCCTATTTAAGAAATAAAAGAGGAGAAAGCATTTATTTGTTTACATTCGGAACTTTTTGCCACCGAATTTCATAGTATAAAATGACCCAGCAGGAAGCATTTTCTCGTTTTAAAAAGTTTCGTTTTTCAGAATCTATTGTTCCTTCTTACAAATCAAAGCCGATACCCGTTAATGATTTATTACGAAGGTTTAAGGTGAGGAAATTTTTATTATATAGTACTATATACTAACTATTATTTTTATTTTCTATATACTATATTATATCTAATATATATATACTAACATTAGACCCTTTACGGCAAACTCTGCGTACTTAACCAAAATGAAATTGACAAATCCTCACTTAAAGAGATTTCAAGAGACATAATCTCTGAAAATTTATTAAATCATAAGGATCCGCTTATAAAAGCCTATGTCGCCTGTTGCATTTCTGAACTGTTGCGTTTATTTGCCCCCGATTTGGCCTATTCACAGGAAGAATACCAAGACATATTCGAGTTCTTTATTACTCAGTTTAAAGGGTTAGCAAACAGTTCCTCTCCTTCTTATGCACAAAATTGTGCTTTAATAGAGTCCGTTGCTGAGGTGCAAAGTTTTGTTATTGTGACTGAATTGCCAAACTACAATGATATAATGGTAGAAATTTTTTCACTATTCTTTGACCTAGGGAAAAAATCTCTTCCACAAAAAGTTTTAATTAGTATAACCACAATCTTAATACAACTCTTACATGAAAGTCCATCGATTTCTCAACAAGTTGTTAAAATAATTTTATCTCAATTTATCAAGACTGACTCTTCTGTACAAAAAGTCAAACAAGACAAGTCAATTACTAGGATTGATGAAATATTTTCTCAAAAATCATCTTATTCTATTGCAGCAAATATTTCCAACTCTTGTCCTGACAAATTAGCACCCTATGTTTGTCAATATTTTACTGATATACTGGATAATATTAGTAGTTTGCATTCAAATTCTGACTCAGATTCAGATATAGATATGGATTCTATAATAAAGGCTCATAGTTTAATCATTCAAATATGGATAGTTGCTCCCGAAATTTTACAAATGGTTATTCCAATTCTAAATGAAGAATTACTCTCGGATAATCCAGAATTAAGAGCTTTGGCTGCCAAAACTGTAGGTGAAATATTAGGCGTGTTTTCATCAAAAGTAAACTTTATTGTAGTTTTTGAATCTTGTTGGCAAAGTTGGCTGACAAGGGCAAATGATAAAAATGCTACTGTTAGGTACAACTGGACTAATAGTTGTGAAAACATTCTACTTTATAGACCCGATCGCTTGAAAAATGTGTCGGAAGAATTCATATTACGAATTTACGATTACGATGATAAGGTAAGACTAGCAGCTTGTTCAATAGTTGGTAAATTATCTATCGAAAATATTCTTTCCAAATTTGGCTCAAGTTTAATGTTAAAAGCTTTAGCTACATGCATAAAGGATAAAAAGCAAGATATAAGAATTGTATCAATAAATACTTTGGCGAATCTATACTCATTAGCATATGAGAAAATCGCTGCAGGCAATAGTCAATATATTGATCTATTTGATTGGATCCCATCAATTATATTTGAAGCTTACTATTTGAATAGTAAAGAAGTTACTCCTTATTTAGATATAGCAGTTTATGAAAACATAATCACTTTAGATGATGATTCTCAAAAAAGAGCCGAAAGAATATTAAATGTAATGCAGAAGTTATCTCCTAAAGCTCGAAAGGCTTTCAATGCTATAATACAACGTCAGCAACAATTATCAGGAATAATGACTCAATTTTTATCCTTATGCGAAAAAAGATTAAACCAAAACACTCTTAAATCTTTCTCCTCTAATGACGATAATAATAATGAACCAAAAACAGAGGACGATTCACGTTTAGAATCTATTTTCAATTGGTTAAGTAATTTATTTCAAAATAGTCACGATGCAAAAACTACTTTACAATCTTGTTTACCAAATTTCGATAGAAGATCTTGTAAATTATATAAAGAATGTATGCAATTATCTACTCCATTTGCAAATATACGAACTGCATTAAAGGAACTTTTGAAAAGGGTCGGAAACTCTAAAGTTATAAAACTTCTCTTTTATAGGAGTAGTATGATGATTTTTAATATTAGTGATATGGAAACTATCATAAAAATTTCAACAAATTCTGAAGATTCTTTATTTGATATTTCTTTAAATATATTAAAGGATATTTCTATAACAAATCCTATATTATTATCAAAACAGAATAATTTCCTTAAAGAAGCAATTATAAATAAGAATAAATATCCTAGTAAAACAATAACCTTATTTTTAAGACTATACGCGAAATTAACTAAACTAGAAATAGAAGAACAGCAAGATGATACTTTTATTGGCAAACTTTTATCAATTACTGAGGAAAGTGATTTTTTGAAAGCAAAATATGCCTCCACAATTATCTTAAAAAGCTATGAGGATGAGAATGAAAACGTAACTAAATTATTAAAATTTTGCACTACATTAAACTCTAATGATGCACTTTTAGATTCTAAACTCGCTGTATTAGTACAAGTGGCGAAATATAAAATATCATTATTTGAGACTAAAGTTGATGGCATAACTGATTTCCTAGTGGAGGATATTTTATTACAAGATTTATATAGTGATTCAGAGTTATTGCCAGAGACAACTATACTTTCAGATGAAGCGCTCCCTCCAGGATGTATGAGTAAAGTGCTTGCTTTACGTATTTTATGTAATAGGTTGCGATATATTCCAGCACAGGAGGCTATTTTAGATCTTGCTGATCCTATTTTACATTTATTAAAAAATATTATTGTAAATGATGGAGAAGTGAAAGAAGGTCTCAACTCCCCAATTCAATGTAAATTGCGATTAAAAATCGAAAGCGCATTATTGCTTTTAAAACTTGCAAGGATTCAACAATATGACAAGCTTATTGGCCCAGATATATATTTTACTTTAGCTTATGTCTCACAAGATTCTCATTTCATGGTGCGCGAGAAATTTATAAGTAAATTAAAAGATTATTTTTCCCAAGATGTACTTTTAGAAAAATATATTCCTATACTATTTCTTTTAGCCCATGAACCAGAAGAATCTTTTAAAACTGAGATTTCAACATGGATAAGAGCTAAACATCGTAAACAACAAATAACTCGGAGTACAATATTTGAGCGATCAATTTGCAGATTTTTACAGCTATTGGCACATCATCCGGATTATGAAATGACTACAGAGTTTTTAATTGACATTAGTAAATTTATATTATTTTACCTAGAACTAATTGCTTCTGAAGATAATTTATCTTTAATTTTTTATTTATGTCAAAGAGTTAAACAAGTTGAAGATGCACAATTACATAGTGAGGAGCTTTATGCAATGTCAGACTTGGCACAATTTCATGTACGGAAGTTTGAGCAACAAAACTCTTGGACTTTAATGACATGGCCTGGTAAGATTGCTTTGCCTTCATTATTTTTTAAACAATTACCCAACGTTGAAGTTGCTAAAGAAATAGCACAAAAATCTTTTATTCCGTCTTCCATATTTAATGAATTTGAGATAGAAGTGAAAAAATTATATAAGAAAAAGCGAGACTTTGATTTTAAAAGTACTAAATTATTAAAAGTTAGCGACGTGAATATTCAAAAACCGAGAATAAGAAATGCAATCAAACGGAAGGAAGTTAAAATAGATAAAACAAGGAAAACATCTAAATCAAGGAAACTAAGTGAAGCTACAGTTAAAAACGGAATAAAGGATTTAAATTTAAATTTGCGTAGAAGTACAAGAGTTCGGAAGTCAATCCAGTATAATGATTCTTCAAGTTCTGATGACGACTCTATTTAAATAATGATGAGTGATGGCATTAATAATAACAATGATGATGATTATTGATGGTAATTACATGAATATTAATTAAATATTAAAAGAATATTAATTTGGCATTAAGTCGGGGGTAATAGTATATTTATTTATTTATTTATTTATTTATTTATTTATTTTTTTAATTTATTTAGTTTATTTGAAATTTGTTTTTTTACAAAAATAAATATTTATGTCATTTGTTGTTTTATTAGAGTATATCATTGATATAATTTGAAAGTTATTTTAGAATGATTTGCTAGTTATCAACACATTATCAACTTGCTTGATGATTTATTTATAGTTTGTATTTCTTTTCTCTTTTTCTAAAAGTTGTGACTTCTTTTGTTACTTCCCTATGAAGATAAAAAGTTCAAAAGCTCGTCATGTCCTTTAATTTCGATAAGTTTTTGAAGATCTCTGAGCTTTGATAATTCTTTTTTCGAAACCAATTCAAACTCATCTTTTTCTTTTGTGTCTTTATCTTCACCGTGTTCTATTTTTATTTTATCTTCATCTTCTATTTTTATTGAACATTCATCATTATTTTCATCTTTTTTATGAAAACCATTAGAAATACAAGCTTTTATGAGATTGGATATGTTTCTTCTAATAATTGCCTCCTGTGTATTTCCAGCTTGAAGGTTACCAAATGACCACAAAGCACCACGTTCTTTTGGATTAGGGACAAGAGCCTATAAAAAAAAAAAAGATAATTAGCTACTTTTCTTTTATGTGTATTTTTTTATAAAATAGAAGGAGTATTATTACCACGAAATCAGTTTAAACACTTACATCTAAAACTGATAAATCAGCTAATAAAGGAGGACCGTCTTTTAAAAGAAATCTTTCGCATCTTTGTTTGTATTCCATCCTGATAGTTAGAAAAAAAAAAATACATTTAATAATATTAAATAAATAATAATAAATACATTTTCACTCGCTCAATAAAATCCAACTTTATTCCCCTTTCTGGAAGTTTAAAAGAAACACCTTCTTTGTGATAACCTTCCCAATCTTCGGGATTAAACATGTCATTTTCACTTTCATGATCATCATTATCGATAACTATATTCCCATCGTTTTTAAATCCTCTGTTTAAAGAAGCGTTCATGATTTTTGCATGTTTTGGAACACGATTTCGTGACTAGTTGTTAGTACAAAAAGCAAATAACAAATAACAAATAACAAATGGTAACATACAACAG